>JAUZNK010044217.1:0-16758 GCA_035046665.1 Euphysa ruthae | reverse complement strand
TTTTATATTGCCCTCTAATATGGATGTTTTGTAAGAAAACTGATTATAACTTTATCCATCGTGTTCAAAAACGAGCCCAACGGGTAATCCACAATAACTTTGAACTTGATTTTGAAGAGTTGCTTCTTTTTGAAAATACAATCAGCATTCATTAAAAACATTTACAAAGTCTAATGACAGGAACATATAAATCTGTTAACAAACTAAATCCTGGACTAATGTGAGATAGTTTTCCTTTAAAAGATGTACCATACATTCTCAGAAATTCTTTTATTTTGAAACTTCTGTCTGCAAGAACATCTAGTTATGGAACTAACTCACTTATTTTTAATGCGTGTTTTCTTGTGTGTTTTTCTTTTATTGTTTTTATTTTATAATTGATATATAAAAAATTGAAAAATTTTTTTTTGGTCTATATTAGTGTTTATAAATATATAATTAAATTCATATGCAACTATGTTATGATATAGTGTTTTTAAAGCTATATGTCTCAGATTTTCAATAATATGGTATATAATATTTGCCATCTTGCTTACCTTTTGTTATCCTAAATGAGTTTTTAAAATCTTTGTAATATGTTCTTTATTGAGTTTTATAACCTTAGCATTGTTAAAAATTTCACTCACTGGAAAACACTTTTGATCTACAAAAAATTTCTTAGAAGAAATCTTGAATTAACTTTGCAAAGTCTGCAAAAGTAAGCACTTGCAGGATTATAGGAAATTTAGATGTTCTTATAAAAGAAAACATGTTTATAATTTTTTTTTTAAAAGAAGATTAAATGAATTTTTCCTAAAATATATTTTTCTCATTTTTTCTTATACTGATCAATGGAATGCATATTTTTTCAGACTATGAAAAGTAATAAAGTCACTAGTTTGATTCTTATAGGCACAAGACGAAAAATATCAACAATGGAAGCTATATGCAGCAAGTGTTAAAGCTGGTACAGATATCTTGCAAGATGTGAGTTTTAAAGATAATTGCTTGTCATTAGCATGTGTCACATGAATTATAAGATATATATGTTAAAAAATTTTTGGATTTATAGTGAAATGTTATGGACACTATGATCAGTATTTGTCTGTTTATTCGTCAATTTATCTCCAAAATAATTCTTTTGTTTTCCAAAAATACTGATGAAAGAAAATAAAGGAACATTCAAATGAGCGAAAAGTGTTGAAGTTATATGTTATTATGTGTTATGTTCCAACCGATCGTTTAAAGATTGCTTCATGCTCAAGTTACCATCTTTATTAAATTTGTGTTTCAATTCAGATATCAGATGTTTTAAAAATTTTATCAAGCATTATCAAGCATATCTTTCGAGTCTAAAATGGGTCAAGCTTGACCTAAGTTTAAAGTTTTTATTTTTCCTTGAGAAATCCAGTCATGCCAAAATTTTTGTTTTGTAGGACACATTTATTGAACTGGTTAAGTTTGGAATACCTCATGAATTTAGAGCAAAATTGTGGAAAAGGTATCTAATCTATTGATTTTTATACATTTTTCATATTGATATATTTCTTCGTTATACATTTATATATTTTGCTGTACCTTTACGTTATTTTCCCTCAAAATCTGCTTTTTACTTTTAAATACCATTAAAATTTTTGACCACCTTTTGACTCTTGTTTTGAGGAGCTTGAGATTTGAGATCCAAAAATAACATTTCTTATTTGTCTCAAGAAATGTTTTACGCTGAAATGATTATTCTGCTGCTTTATTTAGCACTGACCTGTAATGATGTGAATTTTAACTTAATGTTAACAAGCCTTAATTAATGGCACTTCCTGTAGTTATTTTGGGTTGAGACCAAGGTTCTAAGAAACTTGTTTTAATTATTGAACAGTTCTAGGCTAGAATTTTGCCACTTTGATGCATTGCTCTGATGCATTGAACTATGATGAAAGTCACAAATTGTTTGTGAAATTTTAATTAAAATTTGACGCCTATTGGCTAAGTTTTTAATTCCAAAATACAATCATTCTATCTTTGTTACTAAACCAGAATGTAATATTTTTAGAATGGGGCATATAAGCAGAACGAAAATGTTTGAATCCCATATGTTTAACCCCATTAGCCTTTTTGACATATTATATTTTTGTACCATCATTTAAACAAACCCTCGTTGATGGCACTTGTCAGTATTTTGAGTAGAGACCAATTGTGCTTGATTTCCATTAAAACTTTGAGCAAAAATTGAACTACAAATCCCATGAACTTTTTTGTAAAATTTTAATTAAAAAGCTTAATTGAAATTCTACAAAAAAGTTTTAATGGAAATCAAAGCGTTTAGAGAGGAAGTTGGTCAACTATTTAATTTTTGGTGGTGAGTCAGGTGAAAAAGTGAGTGAGTTGTGGAGATTTTTGAACTGTTTTGAGAGAGGGTGTTTATAGCTGTTTGACAACTATATGGAAATTCAAATTTTTTGTTATATTACTTTTATCTTATTTCAGGATGATTGAAATCCACGTAACTACTATTAAATCCGAAAAGGTAATGCGTTCTTGACTACGTTAACTTCACTATACAATGTGAAATTTAAAAACTTTTGTATTTTTTTCTACACTATTTAGTTCTGAGATTTTTTCTTCAACATATACCAACATTTTTGTTTATTCTGGTTGACTTTTTAATTTTCAACTTATTTTAGCTAAAAACTTCTGTTTTATTCTTCTACTCAATTGTTGCTGTTTTTTTGTTTTAAAACAGGTTTTTATGCTGTGTTTTTTTAGGGTAAAGATTACTATTCTAAACTTGTTGCAAAATTACCAGACCTTGAGGTAAAATTTATCTTAATGTTATTTTATGAATCACAAATGTCTGTGAACGTTGCAAATATCATTACAATAAAGTGAAGCGGTGCTTTTACTACAAAGTAGATTTGTGTTAGGGAGGGCGTCCAAATATAAAATACTGTTCCAGACTCTTTCAGTAAACGCTGTAACCATGTTATGTGTTTTGGCAAGTAGGAGCAATTTTAGATTACTGCATTTTATACGCAGTGCAGAGATTGTCAGAAAGAACTCATTTCATGTTCATTGAGTTGAGTAAATGCCTTCAACTACTAGCTAGTTAAAATTTTCACTCAGCAATGGTTGAAGACTGCAAGGTGCATACAAAAGTTTTTATTTGTTTTTTGAGGGTTGGACTCATCACAATGTGCATCTGGAAACTTTTTTTAGATGGTCAGGGTTAATACTAATAAATGGAGTTAATGTTTTGATAAATAATATAAGGTATTGGTAATTTTTTTGTTCCCTAAAATAGCTTAAATAATTAATATTCTTTATTTAATAATATATTAATGCAAATAATAACATAGTTCAAGTGTTTCTTCTCTTATTATACTTATACTATTTATTATTTTTCGGCTGCTCTTAATTGGAAAGTCTATTTGATTATGTTTAATATGATATGATGGCCTCTGAGAAAAAGGAATAACAAAAAGCTTTTTGTTTCCAAGCAGATTCACAAAGAGATTATGGAAGTGGCTAAGCTAAAGAGTAAATCCAATAGTTCAGGGCCACCTACTAGCTATTCTGCTTTTAATAAACAGCGAAATGTTTTTGTTAGTCTCCTTTACAAGGAGAAGAAATCTTTCTTTGATAGCATTGAAATAAAAGAGGGGAAAAGACCTTTTTGGGATACTTGCAAACAATTCAATTCTAGTAAACCTCTTTAACAATGGCTGAATTCTTCTTGGTAATAATACTTTGATTTTTTGTGAGAAAGATGTTATGAATATATTTAACTGTTGTTACGCTAGCATAACTAGCACATTAAAAATATTTATATGAGTGTCAAGTTCAATATTTAATAGTGAACTTATTTTACGAACTGTCTTTTGATACCCATCCTAGTATTTGTGCAACCAAAAGGAACCATGTCTTGTTTTTTATCCGATGAAGTTCATGACATTGTTGTTAAACTAAAAAAGAGTAATAATCATATGCCTCTTTGTCTTTTGAAAAACCATGCCATATACACACGCACCTTTAACTTATGATTACATAGATAAATCCATTAACAAGTACATCTTCTAAGATCAGTTAAAATGGGCTGATGTTGTTTCTGTCCATAAAAAGGGGGATACCTAAGATAAGGGGAAATATCATCTTTTATATACCTTTTCTAATTGATTACTCTAAAGCGTGTGACTGCATATCTCACAATCTTCTCCTGACTAAATTTGCTGTGGGTTTTCTCACACTTTTTATAAGTCTGAGACTTATAAAAAGCTACTTCTCTTATATATATTAATATAAATGAGTATTTTATAGCTGTAGCTTTTATAGTTGTATAGTATAATTATATTCTACCTTTATTTTAATTTATACTTTAATCAATATATAGCAATATTTATTTAATCCAATTTGATATTTAAAAACTTATTGTTGATCAGTGTGTGTTTAAAATAGGGTTTTCTTATTGTTGTCAGTTACACCATACACACAGGACATAATTTGATTTTTTATTTTTATCAAAATCAAATTAAAAAATTTTCATAATATATCATAACAGACATACTTTTAAATTACCGTGTCATAAAATTACCATTAATTTCCATTTCATAAAATTTGTTCAAAAAACAAAGTTTGATTTTTTTTTTAACATTGAATTCTCCAAGAAAATTCTGACGGATTTGCCATGTCTCAGTTTGAAAAAATTTTTTTCCCTTGCCCTTAAACAGGTGAGTTTTAGTCCAAAAATTGTCTTTTCTTTACTTCTTTTGATGTTTGATGCTGTCGAAACTTAGTGTCATGTTAAAATATTAACTGGCCTCTGAACGTTTCAAATTTGGTCCAGAAATTAAATTTTCTGGACCATATTTGAATCGTTCAGAGGCCAGTTAATATTTTCTCAAGAATTTATGTTTTAACTGTGTGTAAATTTTGTGTTATGTTAACTTGTTTTTGATGTTTGAATTTCCAAAATTTCATATCGCTGTATTTATGTTTTATTGTTATATTTTGGGGCTCCGGAGTTTGTTTTTTAAAATATTTTTATATTGTAGTACTTAACAGTTAGGAACTTATTTGTATGTTGTTTGAGTTTTGAGGGTGAGGGCTTATTGACATTATGGGCTTATTCCAGTGGGGACTTATGCAATTATTATTATTACAAGAAAATTATTGAATTAACCCTAAAATGCCTTAACCGGTACTTAAATAATTTCTCTAAACCTCTCTGCATATATATATATTTACATGTATACATATATTTATATACATCTATTTATGATTTTTTATATTATTTTATTTATATTATTATTTATATTTAGACTTTTTAAATATCCAGCAGCTGGGACTTTAGAAAAACAAATAAAATTCAATTTTTTTTTCATTTAGATTAGTGAAGATCCAGAAGATGGGACTATAGAAAAACAAATAAAAATCGATCTTCTTCGAACAATGCCCACTCATGTAGATTTTGAAAGACTTGAGCAACCAAAGGTATTATTTTTTAGGCTGTTGATAATTAATTTTAAGTTTGCAGCAAAAACCAAACCCAAATGAAAAGTGCTGAATGTGATGATTATAAAGTTATTTTTCAACAAAATTAGATATTATAATTTTTTGAAATATAGTTATTAGTATATTTCTGAAAAATGTTGTTATTGAAAGGGTATAAAATAATTCTTATGCAGGTTAAATAGGTATATATTTCAAAAAATGGCTTCAATGTTGTTTAGAGTGATATTACCAAAATAGTTAAATAATTATTCAAAATGTCAAATTTTTTTATGAACAGATCAATGATTAATTATCAATGGATTTATTTAAATTTAAATTACCCTTAAAAAAGGTGAAAGAGTTCTACTCTTCATGGCTTTTTTGTATATTTTTTTGTTGATTTTGAGTATTTTACACAAAAATCTTTGCCTAAAATATTCAAAATGAAGTTTGATTATATAATTTAGATCAAAAATAATCTTACCTTAAAAATTACCTTTGGCCTAAAAACCTTTCATTTTCAGGTTCTAAATCAAAATTTTAATTATAGTGTCAGTGCTTGATTTTATATATTATATAGTCGTTAATTTTATTTATGCTATGAAGTAGTTATAATGCAAAATCAATGATTGGACAATTATAATAATGTTAAAGATTTTCATTTGTTGGTTTTAAAAATAATATTACAAACATTCGACATTATAGGTCTTTCATTGTTCGTTTTCAAACAATCAAAAAATTTTAAAATATTATCATAAAATAATAATTGTTTTTAACATACTTTGTCAAGAAGGTTTAGCTAAAATGTTAGACTGCTCGCTTAGCATGCAAGTGGTACAGGGATTGATGCCCCAGTCCTCCGTATTTCTTTTTACTTTTTAAAATTTCTTTTTAAATGCACCAATTTTGGCAAAATTTTAGCAGGCATACAGCTAGTAATAAAATTAGCCTTGGTTAGTCTTGGTTAGTCTTGGTTAGTCTTGGTTTTCGCAGTTAAACTTGCCCTTCTATATTAAATTAAAAATTATATCGAATTTCATAAAAAGATATTAATATTCTTTTATAGATTCTATCACTTCATCGAATTCTTAGAGCTTATTTACTCCACAATCAAGATGTTGGTTATTGCCAGGTATGCTCGCACTAAATTATCTTGCAAAACAGCTAGTAATATTAAAACTGAAAATTGCACAGTTCTTTTTAGATGCGATTAAGTCCCATGAATTAAATTTTGTAAACATTAAAGCTGCTGATTCTCATGACTCAAGCCTGTTTTTAGTTAAATTTCACTATTTATTCTTTTTTTTTTTTTTTTGTTCCCTTGGATCTTGATATAGCAATATTAGATAGCTGCCTGTATGTTTGATTATATGCTACAACTTGGAGCCATGTAAATTACAAAAATCTCAATCATCATGATACTTTCTCATTTTTGAAAAATAAAAAATTTGTGGCTAAATTTGGAACTTGACCAGTATTTTTTGGTATCACCACATGGTGATTTGTTTTATAAATTGTAAAAATATCTGTCTATGAAATTTTTATATAATATTTTTTATTTAGGGAATGAATTTCATGGTAGCATTCGGGCTCCTGTGCTTAGATGAGGAAACTTGCTTTTGGTGAGTTATTTTATTTGTGTAATCAGTATTTGTGGACTCTCACTTAGCAAATATTTTGGATTTTTTCAATAGGATTGTTCACTACTTAAAATGATCTGAAAATTTATTAATTTTTCTCATTATCAAGATGAATACTCAGTAGAAAGAACATAAGTCCAAAATTTGGGCATGCCAGCTGGCATGGCATGCACCTGTTAGTTTTAGGAATGTTTTTCATGAGAACATTAGCAGATTTAGTTTTTTTAAGATAACTTGACAGTGGTTTATTATTTACTTTTAGGTTATTGGTAGCTATAACAGAAGTTTACTTTAATAAACACCATTACAATCTATATCTATCTGGTTCGCAAGCAAACCAGGTATGATTCCAATGTATTGCTTAGTTTTGATGTTGTTACCAAAGCTTTAGTTGATGTTAAAATTTTTTATCAAAAATATTTCACCAAAATACTGTCAATGGTCTGCTTCTTTTTTTTGTGTTTGTTGGAATTTGAAAGTCCATGGTGTTTTAACTTCATGATAACAAATCTGTTTTAGAATTAAAAGACAACTAAGAAATACAACACTTAATTTTAATGTCTTTTTCAGGGACTGTCCTAGGTAGGGGTTGTGCAAATAAAAGATGACAAAAGATTTTATTGATGTTTTTCTAAAAAATATAATAAATACAATCAAAAAGAAATAGAAAAGGCTTTTTTGTTACATTTTAAGGAACAGGTTTTTAAAGTGAGAAACTTTTATCATATCAAACGTTTTCAACTATATAACATTTTTATTAGAGCTGAACTCCCCTAAAAAAAAACGAATATAAAATATTTATATTTTATAAATGGTTAGGGATTGTCTCAAGTAAATCTCTTTCATTTTAAGACGTGTATTCACCTTCATTAATTCATTGTTTTTTTTTTCCAGCACATCCTTTATACAATAAATTTACGATAATTATAAATGTAAAAAAAAAAATTGTTTTGTTTTCATTGACAAGTGACAATCTCTGCGAAATGGATCTTATGGGCTCTAAACATCTTTGAGCTAGAAACTTCAAATCAAACTTTGCAATGGCTTCTATAGACGTCAAAACTGAAAATGAATAATAGAGGATAGCCAACACAGGTTCAGTTTGTATTTGAATGGCTTTAGGTAATTTTTGAAAAGCGTGTATTATTCAAAATGAAATGAAAATATAATAGATATTATTATAATAGGTGAGTGACACTTAATTAATTAAATAATCATTGGTAATGAAAATAGTTATAGTTATAGTGTTTGTTTAAAAATAGTAAGATAAATAGAAAATCCCTTTAACAGTTCTAAGATGTGAACCCACAGAAGTGAAATGATCACAAATTTTTGGCTTTAATCTGAAATCGTGTAAAAGTTTGATAGATTACAATTTTTTTCCAGTTTTTCTCTCAGATTAATACAATATTAATTTGTGCTGTTTTTTTCAAAATATATCCGAAAATTAGTTTAAAAATCGTAAATTTTAATTATATTTCATTCCAAATGATATCACTGCACATCAGACAATAATATAATAAATATAATAATGGTAAATATAACAAATTAAGGTGATTATTTATAACAAACAAAATTGTTAACTTACATCCACAGATAAAGATGTTTATTTATTTATGTGAAAAGAAAAATCAAGTTTGTTCTTTGTATTTGTATTTATTTTATTTATTTTTTTTTTAATTATTTCAACCTAAAATTTTAATTTTCAATTTAAATTTTTTATCTATTTATGTTAAGGAATGATGTTTTGAAATAACGAAGAGAAATTTTATATGTTATTTTTAGGACTCTTTCCCTCTATGGTGTTTTGCCTAAGCTTATGTTTTATTTTTATTATGACTTTGACATCTGTGTGGAAAAAAGGAGGAGGCTGTAAAGTACTGTGACTTTAGGGGGTATATTTCTTTTTTTACCCATTATTAACTCAAAAAAAATTGAAGTGGCATTTTAGAATTTTGGTGTTTTCATGTAATAAAATAGAAACTGGCTGTTTCTTCGAAAACAAAAAAAAAAGTTAATAAAAAAACCGCAGTTTTCAATATACCTTCACCTTTATACGTCACTGAAAAAAATCAGATTCGCCAACATGTTTTTATTTAATATTTTTAGTTTTTAGAATATAATTATCTTAAATAATACGCCATAATAAAATATTGAAGAGTAACTCAATGTAAATGAGGATATAATACAACACATTGTCAAAGTCATGTATTTTTAGCCATTGTCAAATAATGTTATTCTCATTTCATATCGAGTTTTTTAATACGGCCTTTTTTAATACTAGACATGTTTTTTTGACAATCATTTATTCTGAGAGACATGCAGGAATGTTGTCGTTACAGTGTCACAGAAATTAACTAATCTACGACAATTAAGCTTCCACATTTCAGCATTGCAAGCACCACTTATTTTTGACCAGCAAGAAAGAATAGAGGTAAATGTAAAAGATACCGTTAACTTATAATAGCAAGAAAAAAAATATTTTTGAGTAAGCTTTCCCATTGCTTCAAAAATAAATAAAACTTTTTGGCTTCATTTTTTATAAGAATTTACTATGATATGCGTATTATTTTCAAAAGTAAATTAAAAAAAAATAAAAACTAACCTGTCTAGACACCGCAAGCGGTTAGCATTGTAAAAAAAATTTTCACCACATTTTTTAATGGTATTAAAGAAGAACAAATAATCAAGCTTATATAATAAATCTAGAATATAACTCCTTGAACTCAGAAGAGGATTTTCCCATATAAATTATTTACAAAATTTCTTCATTTTTTTTAACAAAACTAAGGCGTTAAATTGCATTGGATTATTGTGGTTTTGCAGTGACCCCACTTCAAATATACCATATTATTAGAACAAAATAAACAAAATATGCAGTTTAATAAAGAAGTATACTTACAAATATTGATTTTTTTATATATTTTCTTTTCAACATTTGAGTAAAAAGTACGAAGCTCTCTTGAACTCTATCTAATGAAAGAAAAATTTTTTTAGAATACGCATAACATAATATATTAATATAAAGCAGCTCAACATCACACATGATGTGGCTGTGGTCTAGGGGCGCTAAAAAAATTATTTTAAATATGGAGTAGTCGATTTATTTTATTCCTAATGTAACTTAACAAAAAAATATATATATGCACTAAAATTTTTTTCATTTGCATATTTTGCATATTTTTTGGTCCTTATATTAAATAGCATTATTGAATGAACTAAATGAGGTATCAACCTGAAATTTTGTACCGAGACAGTCTTTCTCACTAAGAGTTCAAAAATCGCTCTTTGTAGAACATCAAAAATACATGTAAATTGATAAAAACAAACTGAGTTTTATAATCAAAGGCATTTTTGACAGTCAATATAGTGATGTAACCTTGAAGATTATTTTTTTGGCCCTTTTACCACTTAAAATTAAGGTGTCACCTTTGTTATGATTTTCTTCTTTTTTAAAGATGGCATATTTTGTGCGTAGGTTTTTATGTTCTAAAAATGACACCTTAATTTTAAGTGGTAAAAGGACCAAAATTTTCAAGGGGATATCTCTATTTTGACCAAAAATCACTATCTTGAAAAACCTTAAATTTTTAACCTCAGCTTGTTTTCATTAATCAATTTACATGTGTTTTAAATACATAATATGTTGTTCTATGGGCATTTTAAGAGTGATTTTGGAACTCCTCATGTAAAAGTCTATGTACCAAATTTCAGATTGATGCTTCATTTGGTTCATTCAATATTGCTAATATAAGGGCTGGATTTTCAGGATTTTCGTATTTTCATAATCCCTTTAACACATGTGAAAACTAGCAAACTCAAAAATAGAGGGTGGCATGTTCTGGCTGATTTGACATGGAATAACCCATGTATAATCATCACAGGTCTTGATCGTCTTCATCTTAAAAATACATTTGCTTTAAAAAAAGTACAAATAAATGGCTGAAAAAATGATTACTTATCTAGAGCATATTTTGACCAAAGATCCCCTTCAAGAAAAACGCTTTTTTGTGTCTTCAGATGAATATTACGTGAATGTTTTGTCTAAATACGTCTTAATTGCAAGACACTAACCTAGGATGGTCCTTTAGCAAAATTACTATAGTCTCTAAAATTCGTCTCGGAATGAAAAATATTCTCTTTAATAATATTTTAATCCATATTGAATATGAAATATTATTTCGAAAGAATAAAATTTTGTTGTGTAAATGTTGCTTGTTTTGAATTTCTCATGAATGTTGAAATAACTCAAAAAGTTGTTGTTTTGGTGACCTTATATTTAAAATTTGGCTATATTATATTTTTCAAATAATTTCTCATCATTTTTTAGTATCAAATTCAATCCTTAACGATTAGCATTTCAAATATCTCTGGAAACTGCTTATAAACAAAATATATTTTCAGTTTTTCAAAAGTTGTGTTACTTTGACTGCCTCTCCTTTCTTTTGATGCATAAAGTTTGTACTCGATTTCAAAAGAGTAAAAAAACTTTATCAGTTTAAGTGCTTGCATTTTCATGCAATAATTGTAAGGAGATTTGACTCAGTTGAGTTAAAGAACTTCAACACTTAAATAAAAATAGTTCACATAAAAAGATAAAACAATTCTAATATTTTTTATCAGTATGTTTCTTAAAAAATAAATGAAAAATATTTTCTTGAAAGATCAATAGAGGAGTCTAAAAAAATTATATTGACAATAATTTTGTCATTTATTTTAAAATGAACACCTAATTAGAATGAGTGTTCTATTGTTTGATTTTTCTCTTAAATCTTTATTTTTTTGCATAGATATAAAATTTAAGAATGTCTTTGTATCTTTGATTATTTGCAAAGCAGTTTTATTGTTTTGTATTCATTTAGAGAGTATTTGATCACTTAATCCGTGAAGAAATTCCAGAGTTGTTGACTCATTTATTGAACTTAGGTTGTGAAATCACTCCTATATCATTCAATTGGTTTATGACTATATTTTTTGATGCTTTACCTGTTCCAGTAAGTTTATTGGTAATTTTGAATATACGTGTTATCTTCTATATCATTCAATTATTTTATGCTTATTTATATTGATATTTCTTTACCTGTTTTAGTAATTTATTTCACATAGTTTCACAAAAAATTACAAAAATGAGATGGATTCACTCATAGCCAAGCCAACAGTCCGATAAAAACACCCATTACCATCCCTCCTTTTTCTCAGTAACGCTCAATAGTTTTGACTAGTTGGTACTAGGCTGAAATAAATTCATTTTGGACCTGAAATCAACAGTTTTAAAATGTCCAAAAAATCCGTTCTTTTAAATTTTGCATGAAGTTAAAGGAACAGATGGGGTATCTTTTGACCTATAGGGCCATCTGCCAAAAATTCTGGTTTGGTGGCCCTTTACTTGATTTATGATTTTTTTTTTGATATATGTTTTTTTTTTTTTTTTTAATAATTAGGCCAAGTCAGCCATTTTAATAATGTTTTTGAGCCTAGTCCCCAGGATCCGAAACATGATCATTTTGGGCTTAAAATTAACATTTTCAAATTTTTTTGAAATCTGTTTATTAACTTTTTTTTTAGTTTTGCAAGAATTTAGAGTACCATAAGGAAAGTACTGATATGGCCACCTGCTGAAAATTCCCATTCCTCAGGATAGTTTCCAAAACTCGATATATGGTCAATTTCAGCCATAAAACAGCATTTCTGAAGTTTTATCAAAATCTGTTCATAATTTTTTGAAATTTTGCATGCAAATGATGATATTTCATACAATGTCAGAAAATATAATTGATCCTTATTTATAGCCAACATCTCTCGCATCAAATAATTAACAGATTTAGATGCTGAACTCAAATCAGGGTACTTCCACTTTTCTTAATCTAAATCAAAGATTGACAAAGAATGAATGAATGAATGACTTAACTTTTTGCAACGTTCAAATTATTTCATTTATCTGTTTTAGGAATTTAATATTTGTTTATTCATTCATTTGGAACATTTACTTTGCTGGAGATTTATAGGTTTTTCATAAATTAAATTGCCAGGAAGTCTGTGCATTTTATATTTGTATTCTTTAAGCAAATGTGAGGATAAATTTAAAATTAACAATACTTTTTTTTTTGAATTGTTTTTTTCATATAACTGAGTTATATGGATAAAAGGCAAATGAACGGTGTTCAAGCTGTAAATAAAAGTTATAAGTTATTATAATTTAAACAATGTTTTATCAATGAAAATTATTTGTATTAGTTATCATATCTTAAATCTGATATTTATATTGATATTAATGTTTGTGTCATAATTTTTTAATTTAAAAAATTTATTATTCTCATTTCGCAAGTTTTTTCTAAAATTCTTTAATTTTTTGCCTAAAGATATCTGCTTATTATTACTTATACATAAAAGTTATGTAATGCTACCATGTGCAGGCTTGATAATAATTTGGGGAATAAAAATTTCATTTTCATTATTAGGTTGTGTTAAAAATATGGGATTGTTTTCTCTGCTTTGGTCATCTGGTGAGTATTTTTAATGTATTTGTAAGTTAAACATTGTGTTTCAGGTCAAGATTGAATTTTGGTAATTTTAAAATTCTTTTTTGAATAAAATTATCGTTTTCAGTTTAACATATTTTTTCCATGGTTTGGACAGGGTATATAGCCGTCTTCTAATCTGATCTTGATAGTGTTAGATCTAAACCCAAATTTCTCTGCAGCAAATTTATCCTTATTTACCTCCTGCCATGTTTTTTTTTTGTCTATATCTGGGATTTGCTCTGCACTAGTTATGCTATGAACTGGTTGTTAACTCACATGAACTTTTTCTGTCTTCCAGACTGGTATTATGTATCTACCTAAAACAATTTTCATGACATTCTTTTTAATTGATCAGGATTTTCCAGTTCAACTGCCCATACCTCACTTCCATACAATATGATACAATATTTCTGATACAAGCTTTATAATTTTTGCCTACCTCTAACTTGAGTTGTCAAAAATCTACTAGGTAGCAGAGGATGTTATTCTCTAAATTTTCTTTAAGCAAAACTTTTCCTACCAATATCATCCTTTTTGATACCCTCTTCACTACTCCCAACAAGTCAATTAAGGTATCAAATGTCACTAAAGAGCCACTGCTGTACATGACTGAAGCTAAAAATTCTGCATTGCTCATAATTTCACCTTTGCACTACCATATAAATTTAATGTCAGCTCTTAATACAAGTGGATTTTCTTTATAAAATGCTCCACAAGCTCACTTTCTAAGTTCAAGGTTACTCTTGGCTTCACTGTTGCTAATTGCTTAAGTTTTAGCCGGATTAACTTTCAACTCTTTCTTTTTTAGTCATGACTTCCATTTCTCAAGTCATTCAAAAAAATCTTCCATGGATTATACTAAAAGAACAATATCATCTTCACACAACTCCCATGGAAGCCCTGTTCTGCACACTACTGATAGTGCCTGTAAATCTAAAAGTGCTAAGTACCAAACACTTATAATGTACGTACATCAACATTCTACATGTACATCTAGTATTGGTCTATATAAATTACACAATTTTAAGTAGCCGCTAGTCTACACCTAATTTTTTTATAGCCCACAAAACTGCCTTCTGTGACACTCTTGTAAATGCTTTAGTAAAAGTGTTGCATCTGTAGTGCCATGCCCTGGAACAAAACCAAACTGCATCTTTTCTATATTTAATTTTCTAATTAGCTTATCAGTCTTTTTCTATAATTTCCATTACTTGGTTAAAAACAATTAACTATAGCACTTGACTGCCAGATTTTTATGATAACACCATCCTTCATAATCTGATTGGCTAGGCTTGTTTTAAGCTTAACTCCGGTATCTCCTAACGCGCTTATGATTTCTGCAACAACAACTGATACTCCTGTAGTCTGACCATTTTTCATCTTTCATATAGCTTCCTCTATTCTTTTTCCATAATCTGCTTATCTAGTTTTTCTACTGCAGTTGTTTCTGACCTCTAAAAATCTTACTGAGATTCCTCTCCACCTGCATATGCAGTCAAGCATCTAATAATTCAAAAACCTCAATAATCCAAAAAATATATTTGACAGATATTTCAGAGATTTGCTGTTAAAAGAAAAAAAAAAAAAAAAAAAAAAAGTTATAGATAAGTGATAGAATATTTCTATTTAAAATACTTTTTCAAAACCGTTTCAAAAATTAGCATGGAGACAAAAGTTATTTCTGCAGGAATACTGCATTTTCTACAATATTCTTTTGAGATGTCAGCCATTTTGAATATTTTTTAAAGATTATCAATTTCAGACATGTTTTTGTTCTGCTAATTATTTAATTTTTTTTTTTTTTTTTTTAGCTAAAATTACAGTGTTTTGTATAATTCTTGGTGTTCATTTGTTTTAAAACTGGTAAATTTTATTGTATAAATTTTTTTAGATTTTATATCCATTTGCATTAAGCTTAATTCAACATCAGAAGAATCTAATCTTGGCATGTAACGATTCACTATCTGTGATGAGGAAATTGAAAACGTTTGGAAAGAGGTTTTATGATTCTACTGTATTATTGAAGGTAAAATAGGCAGTTAATACTATCCTTTAATGATTTTGAAGGATTTATGATTTTATTATTCTAATTTAAAGTAAAATTTTTAGATTTTAGCCTCGATTATGTCATGTCCACTTTCAAAGCATTGTGAATTTGATTACAAAGATCTTTTTAAATTTTACAGTAAAATTAATATTTTGATTTTGATTTGACTCACAGTAAATTTTAAAGAGCTTCTTTTTGAGGAGGATAATGTTTAAAAAGTCCAAAAATGGCACATTTAATCTTTCCTGATGTTTATTAAATCATGTGATTATGTTAGAGCTTGTTTATTTGACTACCTGTGAAGCCGTTAAAGTCCTGTAAAATCACCCTTGTCTGTATAATTTATGTAATGGGTTTTATCAGCAATCGCTCATTAGTGTAATGTCTAAATTTTGTACAAAGGTGTAAGGTTATAAATATAGAAAAGTGACGATTTTAGATTTTTTGTTTTTGGTATTGAACCCGAGTATGCCTAAATATTTTAGACCTAAAATCAATATTATAATTTTTTCGACATCCATCCAAGAACTTTTTTTTAAGCTTTACATAAAATAAAAGGGAAATAAGGAGAATCTTTTGATTTAAATGACCACATACCGAAAATTCTTGTCTGGAGACCTGGGCTCAACTTATAACCTCAAAACAACAAAAAATATGTTTTTTTGATTATTCTTAAAATGCACTCTCTAATTATGCTAAAATTTCAATAAATTTTTGTTTATGGTAATTTTTCAGTAATTTCCTCTTGGATGAAAACATGTTATGTATTCTGATATTATTTGATGTGTTTGAGTAGAAATAAGTAATAGTTTATTTATTTTTTGGAGGTTTCTAGATTTTTTATAAAATAGATTATTTGGGAGTCTATCAAGTTGCTTGTTCATTTTTCCTTCTAGGATGTGTTCAAAGATGATTTTCAAAGATCGTTTGATAAAAATATGGAACTTTACGAAAACTATTTGGCTATAATTGGTGAAGAAAATTTGAGAAGAATACAGGAGGACACAGAATATGAAAAAAGGAAAGAAAAACTAGTAAGTAACACACGCACACACACACATACATATACACATACATACACACATACATA
>JAUZNK010044206.1:0-16760 GCA_035046665.1 Euphysa ruthae | reverse complement strand
TATAAACGACAAAATATACACGTTTATAAAAACTTATTTATAATCAATAAACAAAAATTTAGAGTATTAACCAACAATAAAAGTTTTTGTGCCAGAAGATAGTGCAAATTCAATTTAAAAGAAACGTGATGGCGTGAGTCAAATATTCTGTCATATTAAAACCATTATGAATATACACAGAATAAACATGTATTGTTATTTTGCAATAGATTGAGTTTTTTTTTCAAAGAAATCGGCTAGACAGAAGAAATATGCATTATTTCTTTGAAATAGATTAAACATTTTTTATTTTTAACTTTTCAAATCAAAGTACCTTAGAAAAAACTTTAAACAAAGTGAATTTTGTGAATTATCAGTTTTGTTATAAATGGAATAATTTTAGAAGGTAATAAATAAATATAAAAAAAATTTCTTTTTTTATCTTCATTCTGTTATATTAATAATTTTTCATTTATACCCTCTGTTGGTTCTATTATTATTATTATTATTATTATTAAAGAAATAAATTATGATCAAGAAGGAAGTTTAATTTTAATTTTAAGTTTAATTTCTTAGCTATTAATTTATTAGCTAATTTAATAAAATAAGAGTATAAAACTAAAGAAAGTAATGTAAAATTCAGCAATTTCAACCAAATTTTACCTCAGCTATGTAATCCAGAAATTTCATTTACGTATAGAAACATAATGTAAATCATACTTTATAGGAGAAATTTTATACTGACCGACTGACTTTAATGTGAACAACATAAAATACTGAATCAAATTGGTATTGCCTAATGTTTCAATTTTCAAAGTCAAAAGTTTTGAGAATCTGCAAAAAGATGGTTTCATTTGAAAACCTCTTTTAACACACTATGGCAATAATTAGGAAACATAAAGCAAACCCTTGACCTATTTTCAACATATATAGACCATAAATATCTTAAACGTCTTACATGCTTTTATCAACATCTTCCTCATCTTCATAAACGTTAATTTTGCAGCAAACACTTCAAAAAAAAATCAACTTCCACTATAAGAATTAGAGCATTAAATTTCTGTAGCAGAAGAGTCTAATCATTTTATTAAATGTTGGAGAAAAAGATTTTAAAGCTGGATTAACATCCTAACCACAGCCAGCTTGCAGTAATACAAAAACAGGGTCCTTTTATTTCAAGGAAAAACACAAAGATAATTGTCATCTGAGGCTAAAGACCATCCTTTTTTAAAATGCATGTGCCATAGGGAGCAACCATTTAGTACGTACATATAAGAAGGATGGGGAAGGGGTTCTCCAAATGAGAACCAAAGTGTATGAAGAGGGGGTGCTATCAAATATTGAACATACGTAAACATTTTTCTCAAATAAATTGTTACCAATTCACCATACATCACTTATACTCATAGAGAGCTATAGTTTGTTTCGCATGAGTTGATGTCACATTAATATTTGTGTTTTGATCCAACCAGATTGAACACAATAGTAATGCTCTATTGTATTGATAATAATAGAGTAGGCGATGGATGACTAATTAATGTAAGTTATGTAGTACTTGGTACCACATAACTACTTTTAATTGTGTTGTTTTAAAAAAAATCAGTCTAGTCTCGTCGTAAAGTTGTTGCGTGTATTTGGCATTACAAAAGGGAAAATCACATATAAAAAATAGTAGTAAATAGTAGATACAGTAGGTGAAGAAATTTCATATAAGAGGACACAGAAGAGGAAAGTGATGAATTGAAAACTTCTGACATTGTGGCGAAAAACTCAGAAGACGAAAAGTCAACACGGAGAAAGTTGTAGGAAAAAATTGACAAGCTCAAAACAATTTTTTTGCTTGTAAAATTACATCAGACCGGTTTATAAGTCAACAAAAAACATATTAATGGAGTAAAATCAAAAATAGCCAAGAAGCAAAACCGAAAACGTTGACAAAAATACAGCAGGGGATTGAAACAGTCACAAAATATAGTCTTAAGAAAGCAGCAGTTTTCAAAAATTTTAAGCGTAACACCACAAGATGACCTTGCTTGGCGATTGATCAGCCTGAGCTGATAAGTGTGATTACACGACTTGTTGAAGGGTCCTCAGCAACACACAATCGCCACTCCTGTGAGGTCCTGGGAACAATCACTACATTAGATCATTTAGATGAAGGATTCAAAAAATTAGGCTTTTTATTGAGTCGATCGTCATTTTAATTGACACTTCTTCCTTACAGGGGAATCACTTTGGAGGGGAAACGTCATGTTCAAACTGTTCCTGTGAAATTGCTGATATAGAAAAACAATTGACGGAAGCATAACAAATGTACCCCAAGTCTATCATCGATGAAATGTTCATGATTGCAAATGGGAGTCCTCTTCAGGGGATACATTTATTGGTACCCAAAGTGGAAAACATGACAGATCTAGCGCATATGCACATGATAACGTCAATTGTTTTTTAGCACAAGAATTCAGAAAAATAATATCCTCCTGATTGAGAAAGATGGTCACAAGATGAGTCCCTCCTTTACCCCAAAATATTGGCCACTGAAGATTGACGCGTAAATCCATGGAATAAATCTATCTGGTTGTCAGTGTTAAACATAGAAGAGCATAGCATGGCACCACTCTCCTACAACCTTGTAAGTAAAATCTTACCATACAACACATTTGGATTGAATCTTAGTCAAGGCAAGATTGTGGATCTCCAATTTTGAAGTAGAAAACTTCATGCCAGCAGCTGAAGTTTTAGTGGAAGTATTTTCCAACAAAGTCATAAATGGTTATATAGATCATGCTTTCCAGCACAGTCATAGATGGTTATATCGATCATGCTATTCATTTGCCAATTGGAAATGAGTAAGAAGCATACCAACCTAATCCTCAATAAGCTACTGATCATGTGGTATAGTCACACTATTTTCACCAAGTTGTCAAGTGTAAGAGTGAGGAGTGTTGTCAAACATTCATTACCAATTGGCTGAGTGTTTTCCCATATATTTTTTTGCCAAATCCAGCCATATATGAGTACACAAATGTTTGCCAAACAACAGTTAAACAAAATAATTTAACAGAAAAACCAAAGTCATATGCTTATTAAATTACAGCCTGTAGAATCTTCTAAATACTATGTGCATTGTCTATCAACGATAGGAAAGCTTCAGCTAGGTATTTGCACTGTCTGTGGAAGTTCATGTCCTAATCAAGCAACAGAGGCATGTATCATTTCAGCAAGCAGATTAATCGACACCTAAATTCTAACTTCGTGAAAATAGGCGCAAGAGGGTCTGAAAGATTGTATGTGTGTGTGTGTGGAAGGGGTGAGGTAGGAAAAAATAGTATGCATGTGTGTGTATGCAAATGCTTACACATGCGTACAAAAGGGTAGGGGTAGAAAATCACTGCTATTTGCCTAGTCCCAAATTTTATGCTTTGATTAAGTAATTTAAAAAATCACAAATTTATTGATAATTTTCAAGATAACCGTAACAATGAAATAACAAAAATTTGTCACTACCTCTAAAGCGGCTCTTTCTTAACCAATATAAGCAAAATACTCCTTAATAAATTAGTGAAAAAATCAAGTTTCTTTTATATGGCAGCTGCTCTTACGCCGTTGCTTACCATTACTACTTATGAAAAAGAAGGATATTTATAACGAATTTAAAACAAATTTTTTTTTATTTTCAGAAACTATATTCATAACTAAAAACAAACGTTCAAAAAAATATTCAAAATGATATTATGGATAGTTTTATTTATCTCAAAATTATTTGCGAAGGCATATTTCTTTTTTTTTATCCGTAATATTTGCCCATATATTGTTCGTATTTCTGTAAATTAAATTTTCTAATATAAAAAATATCAATGATTCGAATAAATAATGGCTTCACAAACATCACTAACATTTTTTTTGAGAAACTTTAACTCAAACATGGATTTAACTTTTATTTTGAGAGGTTTTTGTTTTGCTGTAAAAACTAACACTCTTATGAGGCAAAAACTAACTCTACACTGTATAGTTTTGATGAAACATAAAAGCTCAGAGTAGGAACATATGGGTGGACTCATTCCACTGTAATATTAAAAAACATTCTAGAAGATCCATAATGACATATTTTTGCTTAAAACGCATAAAGGAAGGCTATATACCTTTTTTTAGACCACTAATTTTCTTTTTTAAAGAAAAGATATTATTATTCTATAAGAATAAAAAAATGATGGTACTAATGATGTATTAAGAGCCAAGAAGTAAAAAGAAATTCCGTAATAAATAATAGATAATTACAATAAAAGTAGGCATTGATAAGAGTGACCAAACGTTGATATCACACAAAGTAGAGAGATAAAGGGTGAAAAAGTCGTACAAGAAAGAATTTACTCATGTCATTAACGAAGCAGCCTTCAAAGCTCACACAGTTTGTAATGAAATGGGGGGAAGGTATGTATTAACAATACAGTTTGGGAATACAACTAATCACATCGATGATCCAACGATATGGTCAAAAGCCAACAGGTAAAGGTCACTCAAGATTGGCAACAAACATCAATCCATTACAATTAATTGACCAAAAGTTTCCATCAAATGTCCAGGCATTATTATCAAAAATAAATGCTCAGAGACGATGCATTGTCTATGCCAAACTCAAGTTATAAAAAAATTGTAGATATGAATACATTTAGTGTAATGTTGAACTTTGCACAGCTCCATGCTATGCCAATTATTACACAAAGAGCGGATATTGATTGCTTCTTTATTATTATATGTATGGTAATCCTACTATGAAAGAGTATTTCATTAACAGTTTAAAAATGTACGCAACTTCCTCAAAAAATAATGGACTTGTGATGGCAGCCATAATAAAAAAAGTATAGGAATGTTAAAGGGTGTTACAAAATTTAAGCAAAATTTCTTTCTAGATAAAAATTTATAACTTTCTCTTTTATAAATTTACTAAGAACCCAAACATAAATCGAAAATAATTTCAGTCTTGCAATTTGATATTTTTCAAAAATTGGACCCTGGGAATAAGCATTTGTGAAGATACATGTGTTAATAATAAACACACCTTTCACCTTTTAAAAATTTCCTTTTTAAAAATTGAAACAATGACGTTGGTCCTTACGGGTTCCATTTGAGTTTATGGAAAAGAAAATCATTGATTTCAAGGTAGGATCAAGCCCACACCTTTTAATGTCAGAAAATAAAAGTCCTATCCGCTCCACCAGAAAACCATATTGAAAAAAGTGAACAGACTGACTCATGGAAAAAAAATTTGACATGATTGAATTTACATGCCCTTGCGGGGTTTGATAACAGTTTAAAAAAAATAATAATTTAAAAGAAATAAAATGAGAACATATATTTTTAGAAAATAATCAAAAGGTTAGAAAGCATTTTAAAATCCATTTTTTTTTTCATTATTATATATTACTGAATACTGATTTCTACACATCGGTAGCACCAAGGCATATCTTTAAAATAAACACTAGAATTCTATCAAAACTATATTTTACGAATGATACAACAGATTTGAACTGCAATTATTATGAACTTTAATTTTTAAATATTTCTAGTTTATTTTGCAAAACCAGATAATAACAAAAAAAAACTATTACAAATATGATATGAAATGTTTTTAGACCTACAAAGACAAATTAAAATTTTGTGGTAGGAGAGATAACTTTAAAAACACTTACATAATGTACGAATCTTCCATTAATGTTTAAATAGGATATATTAGAAGGATCCTTCAAATAAAACTCTTTCATCTAAACAAGGATTAACAAAATAGATTGAAACACAATGAAAAAATAATGAAGGGTCCTCTAGTAAATCCTTATTATATTTTCTATCCTGCATTCTATGTGTATTTCCACATTATTCCACAGACAATCAGTATACACCAATCTGTTTTTAAAATTGACCATGATAACATTCGGGTTATTCGTATTTCTATTTAATTTCTCAAACATGTCATAAAATATTATATTTATATTAATACTATATTAATATTATTACTATTATTAAATATTATATTGGAATATTTTGTTGATTTAAAAGAAAAAAAAAGTTCAAGATTATCTAGTATCAATTTTACGTTACATTTTAAAAAGGTAATGCTACATGTTTTTTGAATACAAGGTTTGAACTCTGATTACAACTTTTTTACTAAAAATTTAAGATTTGAATTCTGAAAATAATGTTTCAGTTCTGTATACAAGACAGAAATTCAAATTGAAAAGATAAAGCTTAAATGACTGTTTCTAAAAGGTCTTGCCATCATAAAACTACTACAGCCTTAATTTTTTTCCTTCAACTCGACTCTGCAGGATTACAATGATATATTTGGAAAATATTTTTAAATACCAAGGGAAACATTTATTTTAGTTAGGAACAAAAATTTATCAGTGTAATTGCGTAAACTCTTTGAATTAAAAAAATCTCATTGCTTTAAAGAATTTATCAAAATATCTATGTGCTCATTCAAGACTTAACAATAAAAATTTCTGGTTTCGTATACACAATTTTTGTGAAATAGTGCTTCAGTGCTTCAGAGGAAATAAAATTTTAAAAAACGGAAATAGAATCTAAAAGAAGATATTACAGAAGCCAATACAGGTATAGTTAGTATGAGAACAATCAAATTATTTATAAATATAAAAACTGTGCTTTAATGCTTTATAAAATAAAGTGAAGTTTGCACAAAAAATCAAAAAAGATATAATGATTAAAAAGAAAAGAAAAAAAAGAAGTCATTACTCTTGAGTACCAAATAAATAGTGGGAAATTAAAATAACCATGAACGAGGGGAAGGAAAGGGGGTAAAATGTGGCGCTCTTAAATGATAAAGTAAAGATATTGTTTCCATAGGTTAAAAAGTTTATACATAAAATTAGATAAAACCACCTTATATTCATGCATAAAATAAAACATTACAGAAATATGTCAGGCCGTGGAATTAAGAAAATGTATCCATTGTAAAAATTTTTTGAAGTAAATAAGCTTGTCCGCGGTAATTCCTTCAGCATATTTTTGCTACGATAAACCCAATAATTCACACCAATTTTTGCTTTTCTAGATTTTCAGACTTTCGGTTAATATGTTTCTGAACAATCAGGAAGTGACCTGAATGTCTCTAAGGACCAGTGTCCATCTGACATATGCTCTTTAAGCCATAGTTGAGAAAACCAGATTGAAAACTAAAATAGTCACGGAGAACATAAGCACTACAAGAGAATGCGTACCTGCACAGGGTCAGACATAAAATCTGCAGCAAGCTGGAGCTTCTAGTGCAGCAACTGTCAGCCAAGTGTAAGAAGTTAAATATGATAAAAGATAAATACAAAATTTTAGTATATAAATTTGATGTAATTTAGAAATGAAAAATTTCTGACTAAATCTTTGTTAAAAAAAATGAATTTTTCCTACAAATTGTTTATTTAATTGTTTATTGCAGCCATAAGTCAAACACACCACAGCAAAACTTTGGATAATTGTCATCTGCATTGGCTAATTCAGATGAATTTAGGTACACCATAGAAAGAAAATTATTATTATCGCTTTTGCATAACTAAATTATGTCATTTTTCACTGCTTGAAGTTTAACTGCTAACACTTTCATGTATCACGTTAGATGGTGTGGATTCAAATCCCAAGTGCCGTATTTACTAAGCAATTGAATAAACTTTAAAAAGGAAGAGGTTTACTAGTGAAAAACAGTGTAAAAAAAGTGTAAAGGTTATAGACAATGCAATATTTCGAGTGATTCGAGTACAGTAAATAAAGAACCAACTGTAAAGTTGGTGTATATATGTAGGTATATGTATTTCATAGACATGGTAGACGTTGGGGACTGAAGAATGATTACAGTTAGTATAACGATGCTGCACTTCAACAAATTGGGAAATCAGGTAAATATACAATTGTTGAAGTACTCTGGTGTGGATCGTTTGTTTTATTTAAAGGTCAATTAAATTCTAAGAAATCTATTCACACCAAAATTCGAAAACAAGCTTTAAGAACTTAAAAAGTCAGAAAGCATCACCTTTTCCTTGACAAGCTACTGTGGTAAAGGAATATTTTTGATAACAAAAATAATGATATGCCCACAACTAAGAGAATTCTAATTGTTTTGAAAGACCTCAAATCAAGAAAATTATTTCTGCTGATAGTTATTACACTTCTTAAGCACCATCTATGTTGTCCTTCTTGTTTTTAAGGCATCTCATAACAAGCAAATCATTGTTTAAAAATACAGTGCGAATAAGAAAAAAATCTGGAATCCAACAAAAAAATTTTCATTCCTTGCCATGTTATATTATGCAAGGACTGTTCTCCTGAACAATTAACCAAATTCTTTCAGTGCTCTCAAAATTATGATGATTGCTAATATAACTCTTAGCTACACAAACACTGTCTTTGGAATACATAGTATCATTTAATGTAAATTGTGGCCATACCACTTAAATTGAACTTACATGATCTATGTAGGCTGCCTTAAATACAATTAAGTTCCCAGTTGGAGCAGACTATTCAAAATAACTTGATGAGTCATTGAAAATAGATGATGACAACCAAAAATTAACATCAATTAAGAAAAAACAGCTTTGAAGCTTCTTACACAAATTGTTCTAACCTTTATTATCTGTTATAACACCAGAAAAATACTTCACATCATTTTTTTATTTTGATGCAAAAGACTCACTTAAAATAAAAGCATATCATAAAAACACATACCAGATACAGCATTGTAAAACCAACACTTTTACTTTCTGTTTCTTTTGCTGCACCGTTTTTATCTAGAAGCCTTAAATGTTTCAATTTTTCTTGAGCAAGCTCTACGCACCATGCCCCACCTCAATAAAAAATAAGCATATATCATTTTTTATTTAAGAAACCCATTATTAAACGTTACGAAGCCGGCTAGAAATAACAATGCATTAGGAACAAATCCTATTAAAAAATTTCTTTCTAATCATGTTTCTTTTAAACAAACCAATCAAAGCTTTATAAAAGAGTAAGTTGTATTTTTTGATGTAAGTAAAATTCGAAAAATTGAAAGAAAATGTTTCATCGTAATTTTGCATCATTAAACATTATTAAGCATATATAAGTAAACACAACTCCATTTCAATTTACTATTGAAGTTTTTTAGCCAGGAAGCAAGAATTCTTCTTTTGTTTTTACTCAAAAATTGAGAAAATTAATGTAAAGCAATCTAAGTCGATA
This sequence comes from Euphysa ruthae, assembly GCA_035046665.1. Lineage (NCBI taxonomy): Eukaryota > Metazoa > Cnidaria > Hydrozoa > Anthoathecata > Corymorphidae > Euphysa > Euphysa ruthae. The sequence goes on along the minus strand of JAUZNK010044206.1, from coordinate 7,559 downwards.
TTCTTCAAACGCCCCCCAAAAATATTTAGTATTTATTTTTATATAAAATAACAAAACAAAAACAACAGTTTTTAATTTTCCAGGTGCAGTTGAAATACCCAAAAACAACATTTTCTAGCACCAAACAAAATAAAACCAGTAAAATCGAGACAACTTTTGAAAAAAATAAAAGTTTTTCTGAAAAAAATTAGCATATATTTTGGCCAACACCAAAGAAAAAGTTTTGCACACGAGACAACGTTAAAACCTTTTTTGTGAATTTCTCAAATACTGCTCAGTACCAAGTTGGGCACGACTATTCATACTTAACAAAAATCTTATGGAATTATTTTGTGCACTTTTCAAAAGGATTTTAAGCGAGTTGTTGAGGCCTAAATACCAGGTAGAACATGCACAGTCAAAGTGAGGTTGAATCAGAACATTGCATAGAGCACGCTTTAAGATTGGTGTTAAAAAAGATTGCTTTCTATATAAAAATCTAATTTTAGAATTAATTTTATTTAAAACATAGCAACCCATTGTCTCTCCACTCAGGGTTTGATCTAATAAGCAACCTAGTTATTTTACTGAGGTATGCTGTTCAATTGATGTGCCTCTATATTTGTATTTATTTATAATATTATATATATATATTATTTTTATTATTTATTCTATATATATATATTATTTCTGTATTTTATATTTTAAGAAATCTGCTTTTTTAGCTTCCTTATTAGATGAAAAGAAGAGAAACTCGGTTTTTTTTTTCTCCAAAGTGCACACTTAGTTTGTTATTGACAAACCACACAAAAAGGTTAGAAAAATTTCTGTTTAGAATTTTTTCTATTTCTTTTACATCCTTATGTTGGAAAATCAAGCAAGAGTCATCAGTGTAAAGAAGTAATTCACAGTCTAGTGATAGTGTCATGTCGTTCCCATGTAGCAAAAACAAAAGAGGTCCTAAAATTCACTCCTGAGGAACACCACATTTCACTAATACTTTATCAGATATTTTTTGCCAACTTTCACCCTAAATTTTCTATTTGAGAAATAATACTCGAACTAGAAAACTACATTTTCCCAAAAACGCATGGATTAGATGCAATTTTTCAAGCAAAATATTGAGATCTATTGTCTCAAAGGCCTTTTAGAGATATATAAGGATTATTCCAGTGTGACATCTTTTTTCAAAGGCTTTTGTAATTCTGTCATGAAGATATGACAAACATGTGTCTGATGACAAAACCCTTTCGAAATCCAGATTGAAATTTATATATAATGTTCTCTTTTTCAACGAATTCTCTAATTTAACCTTCAAAAACTTTTTCGAAAATGTTGGATGCAATTAATAATAACGATATGGGCCTGTAGTATTTTAGTTCAGTCTTGCTCTATTTTTAAATAGCGGAGCAATTTTAGTTAGTTTGTAACCAACTGGAAATATGGTAGTCTTGATAGAAAGATTTATTATTTGTGTGGTCTCAAAATGGAATCATTAATTATGTTTTTAAACACATCCTTAGTGACCTTTCAGAATTCAAATTCCTTCAAAATGTTCATTTGGCCAAAAAATTTAGGGTTTTCTTTACTAATATAAAGTTTTGATGCTCTTGGAAAGAGATTTTAAAGATTGGTTGAAAGATTTCCAAAAAAATCTTATAAGCATTAGCAAGTAAACAAACTTATTACTTCGTTTTAAACAAAAATTAGATTGTGAAGATGGATTTTTTGATTTTGTAACTCCAATATCTTTCAAAGTTTTCCAAAGATTTTTACCTATACTTTTATTAAGTTTAGTAGCAAAAAAAAATCTATTTTTTTCTATTATTAGTTCGATTTTGAACCAACTATCGAAAACTGAGGAGAAAATATGGTGGAAGGAGTGAAAAAATCATGTGGGAAAAGTTAAACTATGAAAACATTAAAGAAAATCAGCAGTACATGCAGTAAAGAGAGAGCAAAAAGAGGAAAAAAATAATAAAAACATTTTTTTATTCAAGCTTGCAAAAGACATCAAACATGAACTGATCAAGGTAGAGCAATGATTTGATGGAAAACAAAAGTAGAGCCATTTATTTTTATTTCTTAATCAAAACAAGAGAAAAAAAGTGTTACTTTTTATGTGTACACGCATATATAATAATTTGAAGGACTAGAATTCAAATGAAAACTATTTTAAAAGGTATAAAGAGATAAGTCTTTGACAAAACAACTTCTGTACTAATATATATGTTGTTATATAATATAAACTTCTCATTCAACATAATTTTTTGAAGACATGCAAACCAACCCAGTTTAATTGGCTAATCATTTATAACAGAGTAGCTGGTATTTGAAAACAGAAATAGGTGTGATATGATTTAAGAGAACTTTAATAAAGGCCTTTTCTGTAGATTTGCAAACCCACGGTCCATTATAATTATTGATCAGTGTAAAATTCTGAATAAAAATCATCGGTAAAAAAATTGCATTAACACCAGTTTTGGTTCATGGCTAAAAACATGTTTTATTGTTTAAACTTTCCACTGTCCCAATTGTGCAACAGACCACACAGGTTGGTGTTTTGACGAAACAATAAAAAAAAAATTTATCTCATGGAAAAACTTCCATTGGCTTATACTGATTTTTGCAACTGAATATATCTCATTTTCTATTTTAATAAGTTCTCTTGTAAGAAAAATAACAGAACGATATTGATGAAGAACATAAAAACCCCCAAATACCAAAGCAGAATGCAAAAAATTAATTTGACTAAGAAAACCCACAGATTTTGACAGAACTATATGAAAAAAACTATTTAATTCAGAGAGTTGTCACAAAGGGATTTATGTTAGATAAACAATCTTATTAAATTTCTGTTTTAAAAGAAAATTCTTACAGCAGTGGGAGGAAAAAACCAACCAACTTTTTAAAACTATGAAGTGAATCTTACCATTTTTTTTTAGTTGATGAGAGGTTTTGATAGGAAAGCATTTGTATCCATACCCAACAAGAGTTTGAGGATGCACATTGTATGTCGATAAGGATGAAGAATTGCGCATGTTCCCTTAAATCATTTTTTCCTTTTTATCTAAAAATAAAAAACTTATAAAACATGTTGAACAATACAACACATGCCAAGAAAATAGTCAATAACTGTTTAACCTTTCTTGCTAATCATTTTTAGTTGAGCTTTCCAGTTTTTTTGCAGCTGGTAAGTACATGAGTGATACCAGCGTTGATGTGATTACTTTTCCAGGTTTCAAAATCTGAATTGTTATTGTTTCAAACAATGTGCTTACCCGGTTTCTAAGCATATTTTGTGTACCCGAAATTCGTCACCATTCTTCTTCAGGGAAGTTCTTTAAAAATCAATGAGGAGGAGTTCGCATTTTGTTTTCAGGAAATATAAGATAACATTCACACATGTTGATCAAAAAACTTGAAGCAGCTGAGATTCTGTTCTTATTAGAGAGAGTTGTAGTTTGATTAGTTTCTTCTTCTCCATGACAAAAAATGATCAAGCAAAACGAAAAAAACATTGTTTTTGAGTGATATAAAAATGTATATATTAGGTCTTAAATAAACACTAATATCTGTCTTTACCATTAGTATACTTTACATATTTTACATCTTGAGATGCCCATTATAAAGAAAACGTTATAACAGAAACGTAATAATATAAGGAAGATGTAATAACAGAGACGGCTGTTGTCTATTATAACTCCATATCTGGTTTTGATTTGATTACACATCTAATTTAGAAGACAATAAAACGAAAGCTGTTTTAAATATATATAATGTTATTGTGAAAACATTCCACGCTTCTCGCGCAACGTTTTATATGATGTTTTTCCTCTTACTAATTTTTTTTTTTAATTTGTGTCATTCGTTTTAAAGTTTGACCAAGAAATAAAGTTAGGAAAATCTTTGAGATTCTTTACTTATATTTCTTTACTTTTATAAATATGTGTTACACATTTTTTGTAGTAAAGAACAAAAATAAATTTGTCTTTCCATAAACAGCAAAACAGGAGATGAATTATGAGAGGAATCTTAAAAGTTTTTGATAAATTATATGACAGTGACACTGATAATTTATTATTAGAAACATTGTCAAATATCTACCAACACAAGATAGTTATTTTTAAACGTTACACATCTACTGAACCTAAATTTATTGTGGGAGATCATGAATGGATTATGGTATTTGGGATTTGTATAAAGTGATTGTGTGGGAAAAAAATTACATAACATATGAGAATTAAAATACTTTAGTATAAACGGAAATTTCCAAAATTATTTCCTCTTAAACCCAGTTGGGATGTAGATTCATATTTTAACCTGGTCCAACCAGCAGCCAGAAATATTTCAATCTAGGCCACAGGTTATAAACATAAACACAACACCCCACAATAACTTCAAATAAATGCCAAGAGCACCAGAAAATTTTATCAGAAAATTATAATGATGAATGTTTGATTACATGCATGAATTTTTGTAAAGATTCCTTTTCCTTAACACTTTCATTTTTTACATTTGTAGTCCTAAAACTCAGATGGTCTCATCTCCTTAATACCCAAAAATCACAAAAGGAACCAAAAATTAAAAATGTTATCTCTAGAAGAACTTGATTTGAACGTATTTTAGAATTACGTCATAATGACTGAATTTATGCAGATATCATGGTTTAAATTTGACGTTGTTGTTATTTTATTTTTCTATTTCCTGAAAAAAGAACGTAATGAAAAATAATTAATAACTTAATTTTAATTTAAACCATTCTTATTAATTGCATTCGTTTTTGATAATATATATATATATATTTTTTTTTTTTAATAATAGACACACACAGGTTACTTTAAATTCAGGTATTTTACCTATTTTTTTTTTGAGTTCCATACCCTGCAAAACAGTTTTGGTTGTTGCTTTTTTTAGGTTATGCTATATCTTGAAATTTGATAGCTGACTTGTCTAAAGCATCCACTGGAATATTAAGTGTGTTTTAACTTCGGAGCTACGACCGGCCCAGGCATTATAGATATATAGGGTACGCTATAGTCCATTTCTTACACTAAGGGCTTATAATGCTTGACGCTTATTCATAAGATATTCTGCAGAACTTCCAACCAGGTAAGACTGAAATTGTTCTTGCTTCTAGATTTCTTGCCATTTTTAATGTAATGAACTGATGACCTGAAAAATAATATATAATGGGTCAAATTATTATTGTGACAGAAGATGAATGCTTTTGATGTGGCAAAGCAACAAAACTTATGACATTAATAAGTGTAATGAAAAGAACTTTTTGTGTATAGAATGGTGTTTAAAAGGTGTCATTTCATTGTGTGTTTTTAATTGAAATACTCTTTTTATAATTACATCAGGGTAGTGAAGTGAGATTGAAATTTACCAGAAGAAGTGACAATAATCCAATATACTAATTTTTAGGAGGATATCCCAAAAAAGATAAAAGAGCATTTAGGGCTTTCAGTTTCAATCTATTTTTCGATTTTATTGTCTTTTTTTTTTTTTTTTTTTAATGGCGCATGGAATTTGCTTAACATATTTATGCATTTTCAGATATATTTTTTTACATACTATTTTCTTTAATTATTTTATATAATTATATCTGTTATTTTGTGAAAGGGCTTCTCGTTATATCTCTTTCTTGAACTGTTAAATATTAGCTTTAAAAGGAAAAATTTCATATTGGCCAATAGCAGCTTATTTACAAAAACTGATTAAAATGCATAGGTCATACAACTTTTTTTGTGTTTCTTATAAATAACACAACACTTGTCAGCATCTCGTAAACCATATCTCCATAACAATATTTCTTGTTTAGTTGCGTTGACTTTGTAAAATCATAAATTCTGTTACTTCTGCTTAGTGGTGTTTTCTGGCGTTCAATATCTAATGATCTTCCAAAGTCACACTTTTTCATTTTTCGTCTAAATTTTTATCTTATTAATAAACTTTTAAAAAATTGACGTCATCAAAATGCAAGAAAAAAAATAGGGGTACAAAGGTTGTGCACTAGGTCACTTCCAAAATGAGACTTCTGCCATGATCAAAAAGTAAACATGCACTAAGTCATGCAAGACCTGCCAAAGAACAAAAATAAAAAGTTTTACACCGTTTACCACACCAGAAATGTTCAGAGATGTTTTTGCTATTTTCAGAAATATATTCGCCCAAGATTGAATAACTATTGGTTATCATACTTAACCGTTATTCGAACAAAACCTCTCTAGAGTGAACAAAATTTTACCTTCAATCTGTTCGTCTTTTCTCTCATCTTTTGCATCTTGGAAAGAGTTAAAGCAACCATGTGGAAGAATGGCGTTATAATACTGCTCTTAGCAGAAAATAACATACACCGCTCTGATATATTATTGAAACTTCTAAAATGTATATTGGTGGCCAAAAAATCACGTATCGAAATTAAAAGTCAATCACACAACAAACACAATCTTGAGCTATCATCAGGCCTCCTGTATTGTAAATTGACTGTCATTGAAATCTAAAAACGCAAAACGAATAATTTTTGGAAGAAATTCTTAAATAATATTTTAAAATAAACTGTATTTAGACACTTTATGAAGGTAATATGTTATCTCTATTACAACAAAAATAAAGTTTACAAATTAAAATCTCCATCAGGACAGTATTTATTTATCAGTTGCAAAATTGCATACCTGAATATAATATAATATAATATAATCAGTACATAAAGCTTGTACGAAAACATGGCAAGCTTATTCGAAAGCCGAGCTTAAAAAAAACTATGTGATTTCCAGGAATGGAACCCAGGACACAAGAGTGGAAATCTTCTATGTTACCACTATCATCGTAATTCCATATAATATAATAATATTTGTATTTGTTGAGGAAAACTGCATCGGATTTCAACAAATGACAAATTTTCTTAGGTTACCTGTGATTAGTATACAATAAAACCGTCAATAGAAATAAATTTTGATTTGGTTTTGATTGAGTAACAATTTATGCCAACCTATTTTACTAAAATAAATTTTAAATCTGTTATTTATTCTTTTAATATTTTATTAAAAGTTATATTTCTTTTTCCTTTTATATATTTTTTAACTTCTATAAATAATAATAATATTTTAATATTTTAATATTTTTCTTACCGATGTAAATAACAAAATTTATACTGTATATTTGAATAATTTATCTACTAGTAATTTCAGCTTTAATGTTAATATATATACTGGAAATGATGTTGGTACGAGGATCGCATATGTACCGAATCCTTACATAAAATATCATAATGCCACAATGAGTATCAAACTATCACCTGAGAGTAGTATATTAAATAGACATCAAGATAATTTCGCGCAGTTTTTCCCTTTTTTTAGTTTATTTCTTATTATTGTCTCTTTTGTACAACAAAACTACCAATTTTTAACTTTCTTTATTACATCATATTTATATTGGTGTTTAATTATACCTATTTAGATAATGAAGTAACAAAAAGTAACTTATCTGAATTAACTAATACAACTTACCAAAAAATAAATGCAACAGAAAACCGAACTTATTTTTATTTCAGCATCTTCTATTACTCTCGGGTG
>JAUZNK010044195.1:0-16763 GCA_035046665.1 Euphysa ruthae | reverse complement strand
GAAGAAAAGAGGATACACTTGGTTTTTTCTTCTCCAAAGTGCACACTTAGTTTGTTATTGACAAACCACTCACAAAGTTTGGAGAAATTTCTGTTTAGAGTTTTTTCTATTTCTTTTACATTCTTATGTTGGAAAATCAAGCAAGAGTCATCTGCGTAAAGAAGTTAAAGGGTGTTAAGGGTGTTAAGGGTCCTAATGGTGTTAAGGGTCCTAATGATGTTAAGGGTGTTAAGGGTCCTAATGGTGTTAAGGGTTTTAAGGGTCGTAATGGTGTTAAGGGTGAATAAAAGAACAGTTAACTGGAATAATAGAACTCTGTCAACCACATTGTTAGTCCAAATAATGTCTTTCAGCATCCTATCCCTGTCATCAATCTGTGGTCAATTAAAATGCTGATATCAATTGGTATTTTTTATTGTATTTTCTTTTCAAAGTGAAAATTTGCAATTTAAAAAAGAAGAAAATTAGCTTAACAAGCATATGGTAAAATCCAAAATGCATTGCTGCATATTCAGTTGAATTATTTCTATACTATAGAAATAATATACTATAAATATAATATACTATAAGTACAATTATACTAACCAATTATATACTTGATAAAAAAAATTGAATTTTATATAACTTTTAAATGAATTACTGGTTCGTCACAAAGGGAAAAATTAAGTAATCTTTTCGTATATTTCCATAAAAATTATCTTGTAATTCTTATTGCAAGTTCTAAACATAAATCTGTCAACTTCAGAAAGGTCTGACAATGCCACGCCAAGCTGCAAATAATATGATAGAATGAACTAATATATTTTTGTCTCTGTTACAGCTCATTTTTCATATCTGGTGTTAATTTCTTTGTTTCCTGTTTGACTATTTTCTTAGAGGCCAGTCGTATAGTCAGCAAAAATCTATAATCTGAATTTTTAATTTTTAAGAGTTTCAAATTCTTCTTTAAACTTAAACATTAACGCAGCATAACTATCAGAATAGGTGCTATTTAAAACACAAAAAAAGATGAAAGTAAGGTAAGTGGTTTTTAAAGAAAAATTAACTGAGGCTAGCCATTTCAAACTATAGTATAATTTCTATATGGTAAGAATTACTACTCCAAACAAAAGAGAGAAAGAAAAGCTATAAATGAATAGGTGTTTTCTACTGGCTCACTATAATTAGCCTCATTCTTCTCTCTAATATACAATTTAGGTCTGAAATAAAAAGCCAAATATAAAAGTAAAGGGAAAACAAAAGCATGCTAGCAGAAACACACACATACTTCGTTAGATAGCGAGCTAAAATAACAGAACGTACAATTGCAACGCTATGAGGCGTTGGGCCAGAGAATTCTCGATGCCTTTGCATGTATGATTTTATAACTAGGCCAAGCAAACTTTTATTTATCGAATACCCATTGTTTACAATATTTCCCAAAAGAATTACTGACACATGTGGATTTGTTTTGATTTCGTTTCTTTTAGTTACATAAGGTGGACCGCGGTATGTAAAGGCCGTGTTGTTAGCTGCCCACGTGGATTTGTGAGTTTTGCTTACTCTCAGTAAGTTATTCTCTATTATTCTGCCGCCTTTGGCAAAAATACATTTTAATAAACAGAAATAAAACAAACAAAAAAACAAATACAATCATTTTTAAGGCAAGGATAGGCATAAAAATTGTCTTTTATGGCAATATAGCTAGGAATTAATTTTATGTAAAATATTCTGCGCCATCAATTGGTCGTTTAATGTTCCATGTAATATGCAAACCAAGTACTTGACAGATGTATATTGATTAATGGACATACTTCTATAATTGATAAAAAGAGTTTTAGCTTTAGTTTTGCTAAAAAAAAAAGAATGCGTTTAGTTTTATCTTCACCAAAATGAATACTATGTGTATTTGTCCACAAACATTTACAAAGACTAGAAAAATTCTTATTTAAAATAAATTCAATGTGTTTGACATCAATAAATTAGTAAATTATAAATATTAACTTAATAAATTACGGTATTTAATCCTTAAATTTTTCTCAGGGTTTGGACAAAGTCATTATTAATAACTCAAAATTAAATAGAAAACATGGGTTTACTAACATACCGGTTTTAGTTTAACTCTTCATGTATCTTCATGGTATTTTCATGGTATTTTAAAGATTTGCATCAGAATTGTGGAATTGAATATCACACCTAAAAAAGAATATATCGTCATTATGACCTATAGCTACCCGGAAAAAAAGATACTCTTAGCAATTTACTGTACACGTAAGATCTGCAAACGATGTCAGGAACTACTGTACGCGTAAGATCTGCAGAACGATGTCAGGAACTACTGTACGCGTAAGATCTGCAGAACGATGTCTGGAACAACTGTGCGCGTAAGATCTGCAGAACGATGTCAGGAACTACTGTACGCGTAAGATCTGCAGAACGATGTCTGGAACAACTGTGCGCGTAAGATCTGCAGAACGATGTCAGGAACTACTGTACACGTAAGATCTGCAGAACGAAGTGAGGAACTACTGAGCTTTTAAAAGTTATTAGAACAACAGCAGGAAAATATTCAGTCAAAATTTATCAGTGGTTAACTTTCTCGATTATTCATTGTTGACCACTATCAATTTAGCACACTCTGATATTCTAATTTTTTAAGACGTGACAGATAACACAGCACCTTTTCGAACCATTAAAATTAAAAATAATTGGCATGCATGGTTTGATGGAAAAATAGCAGACAAAATTTTGATTTAGGGACAAACTCTATAAGCAATTTAAAAGAACTAAGTCTGATGTGCAGAAGTTGTTATTTAATAAAGTCAAAAATGATGTTTTTGGTAATGTTAGAAGGAAAAAATACACTCACCATAACTAAGAGAAAACATAGGTCGAGTTAAAGAGCTCTGGAAATCTTTAAACGATATTGGATGTACTGAAACTAAAAGTTCATCTTCTCAAGATAATTTTTGTTTGAAGAATAATATTGATTTTGTTTTTAATAAACAGCAAGTTTCAAACATTTTAAAGTTTATTTTGGAAAACTTTCGACTAACTTACTAAAGCTTTTACCGAAAGCATCGCGTAGTTTTTCTAATACAATTTCAGGTCACTATTCTACGCTTGACATTACTAATGATTTAGTTTTAAGTGCATTGCTGAGGTATTACTGTTTTTGAAAGATGGATGTATCATAGCACCTCAAACACAAATTGTAAATCTTTCTATTGATACTAATAGTTTTTCAGATGAATGCAAAATACCAAAAATAATTCCATTATACGAAAAAGGTATCAAGAGCCACCCAAAAGTACTACAAGCCAATTTCACTATTAGCATGCATTTCAAAAAATTTTTGAAAAGCTTGTTGAAGCGCAAACTAGGGATTTAATGAACAGAGAAAATATTATTTGTAAGTTTCAATCTCGATTTAGGAAAAGATTTTCGACCAATACATATCTTTCCTATCTTCACAACAAAATTTCTGAAGTCTTTGGAAACATAAAGAAATATTTACTTACCAGGACAGCGTTTCAGTGGCTTATTCAGACTCAACTAGCCCAGTGAAAAAACGCTATGATTTCTCTACAAACTCACAGCCTTGTTTCTCTTTTTAGAAAGTCGAAGCTGATAGAGAGAGAGACAGAGAAAGAGAAAGAGAGAGAATGTTATATTTAATGTGGAAAACCAAAAAATTTACGCTTTTTCCAGAAGGGCCCACGTAGCGGGTCTTGGAGTACTTAGAACGTCCATTTGTGCCTATAAAATTCACTTAACCAAACAGCCCGACCAAATTGCGCTAGCGTCGGTTGCATTACGCAATGAGTTTTGTTCACAAGCACAGAGATAAAATGGAAGGTAAATTTCCGCAAGAGGTTGGAGTCTGACTCATGAGCTTTCGTTCCGTAGCCAAGCGTCCTACCACTGTGCCAACTCATGTGTTCAGAACTAAAATGTTCAAATCAAAGCAATTGCGTTTTTTTTTTCATAAATTCGAATTGTCTTTGAAACACTAAAATCATTCTATTCTTAAACAGAGTTCAGTTATCAAAGTGAAACTTATATGACTGCGGATACAAATATAGATATAAACACTAATTGGATGAAGTTATCTCCATTGATGATGACGAGTAAGAAAATGCAGAGAAGGTTGTATAGTTGTTTTTATATCTATTTAAAAAAATCTTTAGGGTTCGTAATTGTTTAAGACTTCCGGACCAGTCGAGCCTCCAAAATTTTTTGCAGTTAATGTAATTAAATGCTTCAAGACTATGAGTCTCCACACAGAGACACTTCTTAAAAACTCATTGGTGCTGAGTCAGCAAATGAAAGGTTCAGCTTTTACCTTTAGTAGAGAAAATAACATTGAATACCTGTTGTGTTTTTATTAAGGGGGTAATACAGTAAAATAGTTTTAGAAAATCGTTTTATCAATAACTATTGTTTCTACCAATTTAATTATCGTAAAATTCGATTCCAAGGTTAAATACCCCCTAAAACAAACTCAAGTGTTTTAAAATTAATTTTTAAAACACGTGCTTAAAAATTTAGTTTTCAAGTTTTTACCCTAGCAACCGGTTATTTATATTGCGGCTAAAATGTTTTGGCGCAAAATATTTCCCAAAATAACGTGGTTTGTGGCCAGAATATATATGCGGGAAATAAAGAATGCAACCATATACGAATGTTATTTCAAACAATGACTTATATTTTAAATCATGAGGTCAAAACCACACGAAAAATGCTGAATATTGTTATGTTTTTAAACAAACATTTGTTAATGAGCAAATCCTACAACACTGTTGTCATATAACTGCTAAACCATACGGTGACAGCGTTTCTGTTAAAAATGAGAATGTATCAGTCAAGTACAGAAGCTGGTTGGTAGCCTAAAAACCGACACAAGGAACTTTTAAGTGATAGTTGAAAGCTAGGTGGAGCAGAAAGTCTCATAAAAAGGTGAGGCACACACTCCAAAATTGTTATACCGGGGCAATATGTGAAAATACTGATAACTTGTATACGATGAAAATAGCGGTCACCACAGTTCTCTTCCAATATTTTGGAAAATTTTGACAATGAAACAAGAAATTTTTTTTGCGATACCAGGAGCTGTTTGTGGTTTACTTGTATCGAACTTTAAAACTGTAAGTGCCTAGAGCCTGCCAGGAAAGTGTCTTTTACTTCGTCATAAACATGAATAATTGCATTAAAATCTAAGTCATCAGCCCCGCAATATTTGTTTCGCTGAAGAGATTTATATGGCATTTCAAACTCCTTGATGGTGAGTTCAGAATTCTCAACAGAACTTGCATTCGTTCTTACATAGTTTTAAAATGATTTATTTACGGCTGGTATTTTGTTTGCAAATTTGTTTCCAGTATTAGTAAAAAATACGTTAAGTTTTGTAGCTATTTCTTTTTTTATCATATATGCTTCCTTTTTTCCGTTTTTAAATCTTTAAGTTGGTCATCAGATACAGTTTTTATTTTTCCTGTTATATTTTTCATTGCGTGCCAGGTATTTTTGGGAACATTTTTTGATGAAACACTAAGTGGAGAATCCATGGCACTTCATGTAATTTCCAAAATAAATTATAAATTAAATTTGTTATACAGAAACAGTAAATACTTAACTCCAGCTCTTCGAAGACTTTTGTGCAGCCTCATTTTGACTATGCTTGCTCTTCATGGTATGCAAATATTAATAAAGCTTTAAAAACTTCAAACTGCACAAAATAAATGTATTAGGTACTGTCTTCTATTGCGAAACAAAGAGCATTTAACAATAGATTACTTTCTACGAATAAATTGGCTAATGTAAACGACAGATTTGAGCAATGGATAAGTGCAAGTGCCTTTTAGTTCGTTAATAGAAATTCCCCTGAATACAATACTAGTTTAAATAATAGCATAAGAACAAGGAATTCCTATCAAAAGCTTGATCAGCCTTTCAGAAAAACTAGCCAAAGTCAAAATACAATTTCTTATATGGGTCCCTCGATATGGAACAATCTTAGTGAATGCACAAAATACATTTAAACATAATGTGAAGAAACATTATTTGGAAAAATTAAAACAAAAATACAATTCTGGTTTAATTAGATAGAAATTAAATAAGTACTTTATCTATTTGAACTGATCACCCCCTACCCATCGAGGGACGACAATGAAAATAAGGCTTTGTCTTTTCTTGTGCTTATCCCTGCTATCAACACCTGTTGTTTAAAATATTGTGATATGCAGTAAAATTTTTTTTTTTCAAACGACGTTCTTAACATTTATTTTGTAAATTTAATATTGATAGTGAATAAATACTTACATACTTATTTTTCCAACTTTCAATTTGTGACGAGTAATATTTCCATCTTACTTTTTTTCTGAACTTTTCAAAGAGATTTTTTTACTTTTTCTCTGTTTTAATGACTTGATATACAATCATTTTTGAATTTATTTTTTTGCTTATTTGCATTAAGAGCAACGAAAATGAAAATGAAATTGAAATTTTTATCACACCTTTTTTTAAGGAAATGCAAATCTATGAATTTTTTAAGATCTTGTTTATTAGTGTTGCTGTTTTTTTAGGAGTTGAACGGTTAGTGGTCGATATAGCGCCGCTTTGTTTTAAAAGTATCTTACTTCTATCATACTTTATCTATCTTTCTTATTTATTTGGAATGAATGATGATTAGGTTTACTGAAATGAATGATAATAAACAGTGCACAAGATTGAAAGCTAGAGCATTGCGAAGAAAATGTGCACAATTTGGGCACGTCGTCGTAAAATACCAGTTGTTCAACCTGAGTTAGTGTCATCCCCTTTGATTTTTACTGAAACGTTTCTGTCTGGTTCTAGAAAGAAGATAAAATTTAGTGAGTTGCCTGTTTCTTCTTCTCATCATACCACAAAGAAAATTTTCAACAACATACACCGACAACTCAATCATCCGCGCACAATCCTAATATGGCTCACTCTCTTATATAAGTAAATAAATCCAATGCAAACATTCAGACCCAATTTCTACTTTTCTACTTTTTGATACTTTTTCGGATAAATAATTAATTCATCAGCAATACGTCCTGGTTGTTCCACAAAACTCATTGAGTACCGAGTGTGAGTGGAAAGATACTTTCTATACGAGTAAAAACTTTTCTTGGGGTCAATCAGCAAGTAGATCTCTACACTGAAATTACTTTAAATATCTTAAATCTAATGAAATCTTGACATGTAAGGCTAAAAAACCACTGTGAATTAATAGTTATATCAAAAAAGCATTGTGTCATAAAAACTACCTTTAGAAGAAATACACTTCTAGGGACTTGAGATCGGAAGATAAAGTTATTCTTGATGAAAGCAGAAAATCTTGTTATGAATTAATCTCTTCGAATAAAAAATCTCATTAGTTACACTTGGTAAAAAATTAAATAATCCAATTGCATCTTCTCAGGCTTATTGATCTATATTGAATCGTTTTGTTAACCAATCATTTCACCTTTACTTGTGAACGGGATTTTTGAGAGTAGTTTTTAACCGAAAGCCAATTTTTTAATGATGTTTTCTCTAATCAATGTATATTTTACTAAATGATAGTTCACTACCGAATTTTTTTTTTCTCACCGACAGTCATTTATCTGAATTAGATTTTAGCAACGATGATACATCTAAGACCTTTTGTATGTGATAGCGTATCAATTAAAACGATCCAACTATGTGATGATTCTGTTATTTCTCCGTTATTAATCCTTTTTAAAAATTCTTTTAAGGAAAGAATTTTTCCTGAAGGTTGAAAAAAGGAAGTGTTGTCCCAGTTCATAAAAATTCGAGTAAAAATACAGACCAATATTTCCAATATCTTTGTTACCAATACTTAGTGAGGTGTTAGAAAAGGTTATTTTTAACAGTCTCTTCAGCCATTTTTCCGATAATAAGAAACTTACAGAAAAGCAATCTGGTTTTAGACTTGGTGATTTCAGCCTAAATCAACTCAATGCCATCAGTCATGAGATTTATCAGGCTTTTGATGGAAACCCTTCTCTTGAAACTCGGAATGTGTTTCTTGATATGTCAAAAGCATTTAACAAGGTTTGGCACGAAGGTCTCCAATTTTTTAATTGAAAAGTTATGGCGTTGCTTCTATTCTAATACATGCTCCTGTGTTAAAAATCGATACTGTTTCTGCTAAAGCTAACTCTATTTTACGTAAACCACCGAATTTTGTTTTAGAACACCATAACCTACCATTGGTTAACTCAAATTTGGTTTTGATGTGACCTTGTACATATCGCTTCAATAAATTTTCTGCTGATAATCGATAAAAGAGTGGTGTCAATTCAACAATTCAACTCGCAGACTTGTATATATTGGAATTATTAATTTTTTCACACAAAATTTGTACCATGTATTTTTTAACTGTAAGACAATTGCTATGTTTCAATTTCATGGTTTGTGTACCATCTTTATCCACGTGCTTGAATATAGCCCAGATGCTGTTTTTCATTTGCGATAAGTCGCCGGCATTGTTACGAATGGCTTTTCCATAATAACACTTTATTCTGTCAATCATGACATCAGTTAAACGGTTTTTACCTCCTACAGTCTTATTTCACTAATTTTCATGCTTTCACGCTTTTGGACATGTTCAATACACTCATCTTTAGTGACAGTATATGTGTCACAAAATTTTAACTGTCATTGTTTTGCGACATCAGCATAACAAGAGCTATCACTATCGTCTATCTAAGAAGTATATTTCATTTTATAACGTTCGAACAATCGAAAATATATCTCAACAGCGCCTTTAGCTTCCATTGAATCAGAATAACCGTCATGTTTAATACAACATTGGTTTTGATGGTTCATTCTCCACTCTTTATGTGTATCTGAATTGACATCTACTGCTGAGTGAGCTCTGCATTCATGGCATTTTAATGATTTGATAATCTAGTCTAATACTTCTCCGGTTTGTACACTAATCACAAAAACAATTCCAATTTTTGAGGTACGACCACGTTTCTGCCATGTACCATCAACGAATACAGCTACGTTAGCTATCATCGCATCTTTTTCTTGTTTCTATGGCCTCACGAATTTCATTCAAAACTTAATTAAATAAGCGTTTACTGGCATCAGTCACTTTTGAAATATAACCGGCTATCTCATGTAGGTAATTAGGGTTACTTTGAATGCATCTTTACATAGAGGCATGGTCAAATCAAAATACACTTTCTTTAAGCCCGTTCTTCCCAGCCCAGCTGTTTGCGTAGAATAAACTGATCGTATGTTTACATCAGACTTGGAATTGTTACCACCAACTTTAGGACTCAAAATATTTTCGCCTTTTTGCATTCAGAACAAAGTATTTCTAATTTACTTGATAAGCCCTGAGCATATTTCGAATGTTCTCTAATACATAGCGAATTTCTTATCTTTGCAGAACCTACATACTGTGGCACGGAGTAAAATATTTACCAGTGCTTACAAATGAATTGATTTTTAACGCTTGCAATATACATATCAAATTTCCTTGACAGTTTTATTTTTTGCAATTTTGTTAGTCCTTTAAAAAGTTCTGTATGAAACATACTGTTATTAAGTTTTTTCTCACTTCTATTAATAATCTCCTTGTATTTAACTTGGAAGATTATCAAGTGGAAGTGTTAACAATGGAGGGTTTTGTGTGGTCGATTGATGTTGTAGATCAGCCGTGAGTGTCGTGTCGTAAATGGAAGTGACACCAATAGGTACATAAGGTGATGACGTTGTAGTTGCAAATCATGAGGTCAGTCTCAGCGTTAAAGAATCAGCTTTTGAAAGTTTTACGCTAACGTTATTGATGAAAACAGAGTCAGATTTTTACAGCAGTGTTTACTTTGATTAGGAGACAGTTATTTAAAAACATTTATTGAGTCAAACACATTCCAATCTTAAAAAGACACTACAAAAACTAGTTTGAGCTTATTTATAAACAGTAATCTAATAAATGACTGACAATGTGGTGTTATTTTCATAAATACACAATTTAAAAAGATTCTTTTCACATTTGCTTATAGAATTTTTTTCTCGAATTCAAACCTTCAAATTGTGCATCAAATGAACTTTCCATTGAATTGAATCGGGTTGCAATTTTCTGCAGTTGTTCAACTCCACAAAACACGTGTTTTAAGAAAGCTTGAGAGATCGCAGAAAAAATTTAGTCTTCTTTTGAGACCAAGCTGGTGATTTTTTATCTATAATGGTAAAAATACTGGTTTAAAAAAAATGTCATAGTTTTTAGAAACTTTAATGTAGAATATGGAAATAAAAGCTTTTTTCCAAAAATATTTGGGTAAATGACCAAAACTTTATCTAAGAAACGGGCACTCTAAAACAACCATTTTAGCAATGGCCATATCAACGGTATATAACCCTATAAAAAGTCCTTTTCTGGAAATAATTCAAATAACCTCTGCTGGGGAGAGCGGTATATCTCTTCCTCGTGAAGTATATATTTATATTAGCTTGGTTCATCAAGAAAAATTAATGTTTTCGGGGCTGAAAGCATCGAAATTATTAGGAAAAAGGAGAGGATTCCATGGAAGAAGACCTCAAGATATTAATGATGAAAGTGTTCCTGTAAATAATTTAAATAACAAATCTGCTCCCCTGCGGCCCCTGTTGTAAATATTGCTGAATCAAGCACTTCCATCACAATGGTGAATAATGAATCATTCAATTCTTCTGTAAATAACAAATCAATTAATTTATCTGCAGCCTCAGTATCTTCAGAAAAAGTTGAACATATTAAGGTGTCTACCAAAAGCGACTGATCAAATAATTTTTTATAGAATTATGAACACTGCAACTTTGTCTAATTTATTTAACATCCTCTTATGGCCAAAATGTGAAAATTTAACCTTGAAACTTGCTGATGCTGTTCCAAAAAGCAAGGACTTTGTTCTTTACCGTATATAAAATGTTTGACTTGGAATTACCAAAAATGAATTCCATACATCTATGCCATGTAGGAGAGGTTATGATATAAACAAACGAACTTTGCACACCATGCGTATATTAGGCCACGGTCATTCAGGTATTGAAATACTTACGTCACTAACTAATATCCCCAAACTGATGACGCAAAATAATAATTATGATAAACTTACAAAAATAATACCAAATGTAACTCAATCTATTGCGGAAGATGGTATGTAAGACGCAGTATCTGATATTCTATGAGCGGGTCGTGCAAAGCGTGTTTTTTAAAAATACGCAATGGAGAAATTCTTATCCTTACAAATATAAATAAAAAGGTAGTGCTGCAGGTATGGAAACAGAGGGTACGAAGCATGCTTTTAATCGCTCAATCGAAAAACATAATTTACGATATGTAAACTTTTTAGGTGAATGTGATAGTAAAAGTTACCTCAGTGTTAATAATACTTTCCCTGGAATCACAGTTAAGAAATCAGAGTATGTTTCACACTACCAGAAACGTGTAGGTACACACACGGTTATGTAATTAAAAAAAGAGAGAAGAAAGGACTTGGTGGTCATGGTTGTTTAATTGAGGCGACAATTGATCGATTACAAAGTTTTGTAGAAGTTGTAATCAGACAAAATACTGGGCAATAAAACAAATGAAAACAAGTGTTTCAGCTAGTTTGTTTCACGTTGCTTCTTCAAAATCAAATAACTTGCACTTTCCACAAAGCAGTTGGTGTAAATACAATGCTGATGTATAATAACACAAGCTTCTACAAGTCAGGCCCAGGCCTTCTTTTACCAATTGTTTATAATGTCAGAAAAGTATTTGAAGAGTTAAGCAAAGATTCTGAATTATAAAAGTGCTTGCATAGCAAGAGGCAGAATGTGAATGAAAGCTTCAATGGGACAATTTGGGACCGCCTACCAAAAGTAACTTATGCATCACTTTCGACTCTTAAATTTGTTGTGCATGACGCAGTAGCCAGTTATTAAAAAGGACGTATACCGACCAGCTTAACATATAAAAAGTTAGACATACTGCCAGCGGTTTAAACTTTTCTCATCTGGCATTTATTTTTCTTTGTTTAACTTTTTTTATTAGTCAGATAATATATTTGCTATGAGCCAGATTTAATTTTGTAATATTAAAATAAAAATATTATTGTTGTTGTTGCAGTTTTTGTTATATTTTGAGGTGTTTTTTTTTATGGTTATTTATTTTTACACATCGATCTGATTTGAAAAACAACGAGAATTTGGTCTCTTCCGCCCTCTGTCCTCCGAAACAATAGCGTTTAAAGCGTCTAAAGTTATCAATCAAATCTCTGTTTTTCAAGTGTACCATCTGTCTGTTGTGTTGTGTTGTTTTGTGTCTCCTGATCCATCTTCTGTTTGCACGAAGAATGTTAACACAAATCACCATGCAATTTCCTGTAATATTTATCTAAAATGGACTCATAAGAAATTTAATAGACTTAATGACATTGATTACCGTTTAATCCAATGTAATCCTCTACCCTGGCACTATGCTCTTTGTACTAGAGATACATCTCCACTCACTGGTTTATCTGATAATGAATTTCATTTTATTTTTTCTTCAAACGAAATCCTTAAAGTTGACTCCTTATCTTCATCTACTAAAATTTTTCCTTCAATGAATAATGAACATCTTTGTTCTAAAATTAATGACTATTTTTCATCTTATATCTTAGGATCTGATGTAAAGAATGTCAACAAGCAATATAAACTGTAAGTATTGCGACATTGATGATTTATGTTCCTCTAAATTTGACAGCAGTAAATATTTTCCCTTTTTTCACCTCAATATATTTTTCACTTCAAAAACACATGTATGATCTACAGTCATTGTTATCATTATTAAATTTTGACTCTGATATCATAGCAATTACTGAATCTAGATTCAAAAAAGGCATTTTTCCAACAAGTCCATTAGACTTAAATGAATACAGACTTGAACAACCACCGACCGAGTGCTAATGTGGTGGTTTTCTTTTATATATATAATTATTTATAAATATAATTATTTATAAATGCAGAAATGATTTGTAGGTGTAAAATTAATCTTTTCTTGAGCCTGCCTTTTTATCGAAATCGATTTGCTCGAGAAATCAAATGTTATTTTCGGTTGCATTTACAAATACCCCTGTATGAACATAAATGACTTTAGCAATAATTTTTATCTTCTCTCCGTAATGATTTCAGGAGATTTTAAGGAAACCTCTGATTATTTTAATTTAATTTTCCTTACAGCATCCTTTTATAACGCTCCCAGAGTTACATATCGATCTAAAACTCTTATTGATAATATTTTCTGTAACCTCACAAATAGCGGAATCATCTCTGATAATTTAACTACTTCTGTTTCCAATCATTTACCTCAGTTTTTTATGTTTTGAATTAAATAAAAATTTCATTGCTAGTAAACGTAATATATATATCGAAGAAATACAGGGAGTTACCACAAAGGTAATTTCATATCAGACTTCTTAAATATTGACTGGAAGGATATTTCAAAGTTTGATGAAAGTGATACTGATATTAGTCTAAACACTTTTTCTCAAAAATTAATTCTCTATCAGATCAGTATATCCCTCTTTATTAGATGAGTACGAAGATCTTTAAACGCAGATTTAAACCTTGGATAACAAAAGAAATTCTATCTTCTGTCCGAAAACGCAATATGATTCATGGTAGATTTAAAAAGGCAAAAAATCAAAAAATGATGATCTTAAAGTCATACTTGAATGCCAATTTAAACTCTATAAGTATATGTTAGTTAATCTTATCCAAAAAAGCAAGAAAAATCACTTTTCTAGTTTTTTCTCAGAAAATTGTAAGAATCTTTGTGGAACATGGAATTATTATTAGAAATTATTAATTAGAAATCTAATTATTGTAAAAAGTAATACAAGCCGTTTTCTTAGCTGTTTGCAGGTAAATGATTGTCATGGTAACAGCCCCTCTTTAATTTAACTCTTTGTTTTCTTTAATTGCAAAAAAGCTCCAATCTAACATACACTCATCTTATACAGACTTTCGCAAATATCTTAAAAATCAAATCTTCACAGTTTTCTTGTATCTCCTGCTAGCTGTCTTGAAGTTGCCTTTATCATTTCAACCATCAAATCCTGGAATGCTTCTGGACCAAATAGTATACCAACGGATATACTTAAGGAATTCAATCTTGAACTTTCTCTTATATTCTCAAATTTGTTTAATGTTTCTTTTCAAAATGGTTTTTTCCCAAATATTTTAAAATTTCCTTCTTTTTTACCTCTTTTTAAGAAAGGCTCCAAACTATTACGCAGTAACTATCGGCCTATCTTTCTTCTGTCGATTGTTATTAAAATTCTTGGAAAGCTGATGTATTCACGGTTATATTCAATTCTCAATTCTTTTAATTGTTTGACCGAACTTCAATTTGGATTTCGTACGAATCATTCAACCTCGCACACTTTAATTAGTATAACAGAATAAATAAGAAAAGCTCTTGATACGAGTCATTTTGCTTGTGGTGTTTTTATTGATCTACAGAAAACATTTGATAATGTGGATCACAATATTTTAATTTCTAAATTTGAATATTATGGTGTTCGTGGAATTGCAAAAGGAAGTTTTTTCATATTTATCTAATCGTAAACAGCTTGTCTGTAAATGGGTATGAATCTCCTCATAAAACTGTAACTTGTGGCGTCCTCCAAGGCTCTTTTCTTGATCCTTTGTTATTTTTGTCATATATAAACAATTTGATTAAATCTGATAGTTTTTCATCGGTTCATCATTTTGCTGGCGACACCAACTTACTACACATCAACAAATCATTATATTCTCTTTGTAGGAAGGTTAAACTTGATCTCAAGGCCAAAGTACATCGGTTAAATGCCAACCTTATTTCTTTAAATGTGGATAAAATTGAGATTATTATCTCATTTCCTTGGAACCCGGTTAATACCAATGAAGACACAATCAAAATAAATGGTGAAAGTCTTTAGCCGTCTTAATTTATGAATTATCTTAGCTATCATGGCAATTTCATATTGACCAACTTTGTAAAACTCAATAGGTCTAATAGCATGTTTTCTAAAACTCGACACTTTGTTGATAAATCTTCTCTTAAAAGTTTCTAATTTTCAATTTTTTCATCTCACCTTAGTTACTGCTGGCAGGTTTGGTGTCAACAGGTAATTATCATGTCAATAAAATACTTTCTGTGCAACGCCAAGCTATCAGAATTATAACTTTTCTGATACATCTGAATACTTTAAAGAACTTCAAATTCTCACTCTGTCTATATCTTGTTAATATTCTTTATCAATGCATCAGCGAGCGGAATAAATCTCTTGTTTCATTAAATACCGAAACTAACAAACTCGAACTTCATACTTGGGTGCCTTGTTTTCTCCATCTGCAACGGTACCAATTCAAAAAACTGGCCTTAAAAAATATTCTCTAGAAATCTTTGTTGTTTGTAATTACTGTTGAATTCTCCGTGTAAACATCGTGGGTCTATTCAATAAAACCATTTTAGTTTAGTTCCAGTGTCACTACTTTGGTCAGGATTCTGTTGAGTGGCTCCACCTGTTTCAATCGTTACATATTTAATCGTTATTTATAGCACCTGTTTGTAAATTATTTAATTATTTTTAAATTATGATATTGTAGCGTGTGTTATAGAAAATAAATTATTACTCACTCATTTCAATCGACATAAGTTGACTTAGGGCATTTACTTCACAACACCCTAACAATTGTCCTAACATTGTATCAGATGAATTTAGGAAAACCATGCACTAGAGGTAAAGCAGTTAAAGGACTTTTATTTCTGAAATAATATCAGCTGTCAAATGCAGTGAATTATCTGATGCAGCATCTTTGTTACACTGTGGTGTTGTTACTGATACAACTTTAAGCATTCATGTTCTACAAGATCTTGTGGGCATCCTAATCTGGTCTTTCTCTTCAACATACGCTAATATCTAACTTATTATAAACACTTTGTTGGA
Organism: Euphysa ruthae; assembly: GCA_035046665.1. Taxonomy (NCBI): domain Eukaryota; kingdom Metazoa; phylum Cnidaria; class Hydrozoa; order Anthoathecata; family Corymorphidae; genus Euphysa; species Euphysa ruthae. Next base: position 798 of record JAUZNK010044195.1, on the reverse strand, counting down.
ACCTTTCTTGTTTTCATTGACCGACTTTTTATTACGATAATTTCCTTCTAAAAACAAAATTATTTTGATCATGCAGATTTGGTTGAAACACTGTAAAGCATTGATCAAATTTGATAGCGAAAACTTATGCTAATTTCATGTTTTTTATCTGTTCTAAATATTGTCTTGTTTACTTTTATTTCCCATATAATTTTACGACAAAAATAACATTAAACTAAGCTCCAGACGCTGCTAGTTCTCACACCAGAGCTCTAGTACTACTTGTTATAACATTGATATCATCTATAAAACCATCATTGTGTTAATTACTGTGTTTGTTTAAATTGAAGTTTGAAAAAAAAAACATCATATTGGACTATCACACTATTATATTTCGCGCACTGCCATATTGAAAATTAAATCTAACTTGATCTAATAAAAAGTATATTCTTGCTAGGATATTAAAATATTAATCTATTCTTTAAAAAAAAATGAATTTATGTTTTGTTTAATAATACTTTTCTTATTTTAAAAATCCTTCAAGTAAAAATATTTTTTGACTTGCTTTTAGGATTTTACTGTAAGTATTTATTTGCCATAAACAAATACACATATGATATGAAAATTACAAGACAAGATAATATACAAAAAAAAAAAAAATAAGTAAATAAACTTTAAGAAAACATTAAGGTGGTTCTATACTGAAAAATGTCAAAATTTTCAATTTTTCAAATTTGTTGTTAATAGGTATTTTCAACTATGTAGAAAACGATAGTATACTTTATTTTCCAAAAAAAAAGACAGAAATATGTCAAATTT
>JAUZNK010044184.1:0-16765 GCA_035046665.1 Euphysa ruthae | reverse complement strand
GAAAAGGTCTGAAAATGACAGGTATATTGCACGAGCATCTATTTATGTAAAATTTCATCAAACCTCGTTGTTTTCTAATCTTTCTTCCTCGCATTTGTTGCAAATGAACTTAAAACCAGACCAAAGTAGTCTAGGAGACACAAGTTTTTGAATCAACTACCTATTGAACTGTTATTCTTTGACAAAATTATTCGCATTATGTAGTCTAGATAACAAACCTTTTTGATAATTATTTTTTGGAACTTCTTTTATATAGTGATTTCACTTATAGTGTAAAGAACTTAAAAGAAGCTATTATATCATCAAATATACCCCAATTGTGAACATACTATATCATCATCCCAAAGGACTTGTTTTATATCTTATATAAAAACCTTTTCATTTAACTTTTGTATGCTTGCAGCTCTTTACTGTGGTATGTATTTTCTACGGGGGAGTTTTTCTTTGATGAGTGTTTGTTTCACTTTATTAATAATTTCACAATGGAAAGCAGGCTTTAAATGTGTAAATACAAAAGCACGTGTCCTGATGTGTTGTGAAGAACGTTAAAAGGCTTGTTTCTAAGTTAGTAAATATTTTTTCTATCACAAACAAATATACATAAGCTGTGCAATTTAAAAGACGAGAACAAAAAAAAAAAAATAACATTAAAATTAAAAAATTAATGTGTGAAAACTTTTTTTAAACTTTAAAAAAAAATTAGCTAACAATTATTTGTTCCTCTGCTCTCTGGCCTTCTACCCCTGCACGAAAACTGAAAATTTATATGTAGAATGACTATTTAAAAATATTCTACATAATCCTGACAATATTCATCCTAAACACAGCATAAGATAACTTATACTATTTCTGCTGTCTGATCAGAGTAACCGCGCGGTAGTCAGCAAAATATTAAATTGAACTTCTTTATTTTGATGAAACTGTGTGAAGGCTGTATTTACAGCCATTCAAGAAGGCATGTCGAAAAGAGAAACTAAGAAAGTATTTGGTGCTCACACCACATTGGGATGAAGTTTAAAAGAGAAGCTTCAAAAACAAACCTGGACAGTGCCGTTCAGGCCTCTAGTTTTGACTGCTTAAAAGTGAAAAACGTTATTTGTGAATTGCTTACAGTTGATATGCAGTTAGGGGTTCCCATTGGATGGATCTGATCTCAGTCATCTTGTTAAAAGTTATCTTGATAGGAAAGAAATGAGAGTGGAACATTTTCAGAACAACTTACTGGGTCATGGGTTTGTTATTCATTAAAAAAAAAAAAAAAAAGCATCCATAGTTAACAGAAAAGATTGTTGGGAAAATTAAATGCAGTCATGCCAAAAATCAATCCAGAAACTGTTAATGAATACTTTGACAATTTAGAGAGTGCACACTAAAAGGTGTACCACATGACTGCATTTTCAACTATGATGAGGCAAGAACAAAGTATCAAGAGAGATTTCCAAACAACTTTTCTGAGGCTCAGCTCCAAATGCAAGATATTCCTGTTGGTTTGGCTTGACAATGATACCTTTAAGTATTGGTTCATCAAAGTTTTTTTTCCAGTTACCAAAGCTAAGGAGGTCACAGCTCTAATTGCTGATAATCTTTCTTCTCACTTTTTAGAAGATATTCTACAGTTATGCAGAAAGTGTGATGTCAAGTTCATTTGTCTGTCATCCAATTCAACTTACAAAACTTAGCCTTTGAATGTTGCTTTCTTTACACCCCTAAAAATCAAGTGGCGTACAATCTCGAAGTTTTGGAAAACAAACCACCCAAAGCAGTTTTCCATAAACTGTTCCATGAGCTAAACAAAGAAAAATTTATCATTGGATTTAAAATGTTTGGTATCTATCCACTTGTTCACAATCAATTATTATTGAACCATTTACCAAGTGAAGACAATGTACGAGAAGCAAATCTATGAATAGGCGAGACCTTTATTGTTATTTTAAAGTCATCAAGTAGTAGAATAAATCATGCTACTTCTAGAAAAGGAAAAAAGATTTCTTTTGCATCTGGGAAAGACATCTTTGTGTCAAAGTTCCAAGCCTCGCGTGAAGAGTTTACTCAAATTTTCTAATTGGGTAGTAGTGAAGTATTACATAGCCTGCTCATCGAAATTAAGAAGTTAAATTCAATATTTTGCCAGTGGTCTGATAGTAGAAGTTATCTCAGGCTGTATTTAGGATGAATTTTGTCAAGCTTCTGTAGAATATTTTTAAATAGTCATATATGACTGTTTGAAAATAATAAATATATATATATATATATATATATATATATAAATTTTCAGTTTTCATGGAGGGGTAGAAGGGCTAAAATAAGCTCAACCAAGGACAAATTGTTACACTACTGACTGTATATACAAAGCTATTTTTTTTAAGCTTAAAATAAATTTTCACAGAAAAAAACCCACTTGCTCAACTTAAGTATAAATTACTTACAACTTGGATTATTTATCAGGGGGTTTTTACGATTATGGTTGTTATGAAGAGTGATTGTTTTCTCTTTTAGAAACAACATACTACTTAAATAATATAACTATTATTTAAAACATGCTATGTCCATATATATATATAAAACAAAGTGTCTGTATGTATGTCTGTTCCACTACTCCTCTGTACTGGGGAGGATTTTAAGCCTGAAAATTTCTGAGGATGACCAGAAAAACCCAGGGAGTGTCATAGATAAAAATTTGAAAAAGAAATTCATTACTATTAGATTTTTTCCAAATTTTTGGCCGTTTAACTGTATTCCAAGTATAAAAAACTAGCAGATCGGGTCTGGAGGGCCCAAAGAAATAAACTTTAAAACAAAAAAATGTAGCTTCTTTTCAGGAAGTAATTTTGAAAAAATTTCCTTGAAAAATGTAAATTTTTTTTTGTTGTTGTTGGAAAATCTGTTATTACATAATGACATATCTTGGTTATCTTTATTGAGTAAATATGCTTAAGTTAGTATCGGAGAAAAGTATTATATATAAAAAAAAGTAAAAAAAAACGAAACTAGAGATTCATCCATTGTATTATTTGAATGGAAAACGCATTGTATTTTTTGTAAGCAATGTACTGATGACACGAAAATGTGTTACTGTGTAAATAAAAATAAAAATACAATATTCATATTTTTTGATATGAGAATCAGCAGCAACCAAAATGATGATTGGGCCTTGGAAGTCAAAGTTTATATAACAAATTGTGTTGATTTTGTTTCTAAATATAATTTTTTTAACGTGAGGCCAACTAACAGCTTTAAGCTGGTATATTTCAGAATGTTCCCACGGCTTTAGTTCTGGTGTACTTGAGCTCCCATTTGAGCTTGTGGTAAATAAACTTATTGCACCAAATCGAATTGAATGCTATTCATACGCTGAGTGGGTGATACCTGGACTTGAACCCAGAACTATAAGTTGGGAGTCAGATGTCTTACCAACTCAGCAAAATTACTGCTGAGGCAAGATACCATCAAGATTGTAGAGTAAGGTTTACTACTCAAGGGAAAACCTTATTAGCTGATGGATCTGCTAGAAGACCAAAAGGCACCACCACTATTAAAATCATTTAAGCACAGCCGTTTCAGGTGGAAGTGAAGAATTTAACTTTGTTAGTTTGCATAGTCTTCAACTGAATGCGAGATTGGATAGTCACGTATCATTGGATAGTCAAGTATCAATCTCATTCCGTGATTGGCTGATTCAACAGAAAGGAGAGATTGGATCCTATAACTTTTTAAACCGAAAACATGAATAAAACCGATGACATGATAAAATGGGAGTTAGTTAATGTAAAAGGGCTTCACTGTTCATTGACCATTTTTTTTTGAAAATTTACTGGAATAATCTTGAAAAATAGAGCTTTCCAATGAGGGGTTGGTCACTTATTTCATTGATAGCATTATACCTCAAATTAACGATTAATAAATAGGATTTTAATTAATCCAAACAGCCAGATTGATGTTGAAGCTGCCGCACATGAGTTGGAACACTCTTTAAATTGCGGAATCAAAGCAAAAAAAATTAGCGCTAATGTAAATATTAGTGAAGCGATTTAAATTTGAAAAATATAGAAAAATTCTGAAAAAATCAATTTTGAAGATGAAAACATGTATATATACCTCCCATAGTGTTGGTATATTTATATTAAGTACTTTTAATGTAAATAGATAATTTTTTAAACTTTAACATGCTTTTTACAGAATAAAAAAATATTAAATTTAGATCTAGGTCCATTGTATACAGGTTTGAAACGGCTGTGCAAAAAATTTAGTGAATTAGTGTGGAAAAGGGCATACCAATAATAAAATATTCTAGCTCCACAAAACCTCCCTCAATATTGTTCAAATCTTATACTACTTTAGAATTTGCTAAAATATTAGACAATGATTTCTATTATGATTTACTATGGCTTAGTAGCAGAAATCTCATCTTTAATTATGATACCAATTTTTGGCATGAATTTTAACAATTATTTATTCAACATTAAAGTTTCTTGATGGTGCTGTAGGGTCCAACTTGATATAGAAAGAAGACATGCAGTTAATTGGAAGTTGCTAAGACAGCATACTTGATCTTTCCATTTCTATCACTCCATGCAAATAGGGATTAAAGAATCTCAGCATAGCATTAGAAATACTCAAAAGTAAAATCCAATCTTCCAGAACAGTGAACTATTGGCTTCAATATCTAAAATACATCCATGTTGTTAAAAGATGTATTCGTACAGAGAGAACGGGTAATTGGGAAATTCAACTGTTTCTGAAATGCTCAACCTTTTTGCAGAGACAGCTCATCTACACAATATGCAAAGAGCACAAGGTTTTGTTTTCTCCAACAAGTGCTAGATCTACCAAATATGCATTGAGAAATTTACTTAAATTCCACACAATATGGTTATCATGCGATTAGAATGTTGGGCTGGTTTGTAGAATGATCTTATAATCGAGCAAGTAATAATGAGATCTATTAAAGGTCGCGGTAGATTTACCCAAGGAAGAACATTTACCGAAAGGGTATATCACCAATGGATTTTCACTACCGTATTCAGCAGGTATACATAATCTCATGGCTAATCTGACACATCTGAAGCATACTACTTCTGAACAACATGTCCTGATTGTAATTCTTCACAACTACTCTGTACTATAATAAAATAAAATAAAATTTTTGCCATATTTAAAGGTACTTAATTTATTTTAAATTAAGTTTAAATATGTTTATGACACCTGTTATGTAGTAGAAAAGAAGATATATATTGCATATGAATTTTAGCATTGAATTTTAGCAACTACTTACTTTTTGGTGATATCTGGGAATATTTTATTGATGTTGGGAAATCGTGTGTTTAAATATTTCTTTGACTCTTTGGTGGAAAAAAAAGACACTTGCAATCACTAAGATATAATTTTTATTTAAGTTCATAACTAAATTAATGTCATGCCGTTATTGTTTATCTTATACTTTTGTTTGTTATATATGTACTATTTTTTAAATCATATTTATATATACATATTATTTAAGTAGAATTGTAGAATTTTGTGTCTAACAGAGAAAAATCCACTCTTTCTAACGACCAAATGTGTTTTTACCCCTTGATAATTAACCCCAGTTTTATGTACTTTATAACTTGCATGGGGAACATCGATTTTTTGTTTTTCTTGAAAACCTATATACTTGGGCAACTTTTTTAAAAAAAACTTTAACTTTGTAACAATTCATTCCTTTTTAACCCTCTTAAACCCTGCACTATTTTGTAAGTGTTTAGCTCATAAGTGATATAGTGACTTTAGTTACTTAGGTGACACAATGGAAGCCAGTGGAAGTGCACAAGACTTTGCTACTGCTAGAATAAGGAAAGGATGGAATAATTTTAGAGTTATAACTTTTTTTAACAAGTTTATGTGACTTTGTACACCTTTGAGTTATATTTTGGTGAGATTTATAGGAAAATCTTATGTATCAACAACAAAATTAAGAGTGACAAGTAATTTCATGTTTTAAGATCATTGTAGGCAAAGAGATATTTTTCAATGCCACAGAAAGTGCTAACATTAACAAAAAAAGTAATGTCAAAGTACGTGTTTTTTTTTTTTTAATAGTCAAACAGAGTAATCTGCATAGTAGCAGAAAGCATACAGTTAACTTGATTGACTTTTTTAATTTCCCTTTAATTTGTGAGATGTATTAATTTTTAGAATTTACTAACAAATTAAAAACTTTTAGAATTAATTGCTTTTAGATTCTATTTTTACATGTTTTCGGAATACAATTTTTAAGTTATAAATACAAGGTTAAAATCCTGAATACCTGATTTTAATTATGTGTTTAAAGCAGCACTTCAAATTGAAAAATTGCTCAATTCATATTTTGATTGGATTTTTACATTCATCTCAATTGCCATTGTGCACATAAAAGAAAAACACGTAGCAAATATTACCTTTTATTTTTTTAAAATGATTCTTTAACCATGCTGAAATTGGTTAAATATTACAAATGCGGATTTTTCTAATAACATTATAAGCTAACGTATTGCTCACCTGTGTTTATATAACTATTTTAATTTTTTAGACCTTGCTTATTGCATTGCTGGTCGTTATCAGAGAGTAAACATGTATGTATGTGCTTTTATTCAATAAAGTCAAATTTTATTATAGCATCACTGGTAGTCAGTCTTTCTTAAAATCAGTGAAATTGGTAAAACTTATAATATTGGTTATCAATCTAAATCCTGAGAATATATTGTTAAAATAAAAACTATTATGAGACTACAAACCTATCTCTAATTGTACATTAATAGTACAGAAATGCAAATTTTGAATAAAATTTTTGTAACCTAGTATAAAACCACCTTTACTAAATTGACTGGGTTTATTTATTTGTAAAGGTGAGCGTTCACAAAATTGTTCACAAATCATCATCATCATTTATTAATGTCTAATTTTGCAGCAAATTAAAATCAGTTTATTGTAAGACTTGTTCTTACAAATGTGTGTAGCAAACAGGCCTAGTCATATGATGAAGTGCTGAAGAAAAAATTTTCAATTGGATGCTCTAATGGAAAACTATTTATGGTAATATAGGAGTTGTGCCCTTTTATCGTTGAGCTACACTCTAGGAAACTTGCCTGCTAAAGTTTGACTTAAAAAGATAAAAGTTCTTTTCGTCATCAAAATTTAATGAAAATTTAAAATTAAAAATGATAAAAAAAGGAAAAAGGTGCAACTGTAAAACAAATGCTAATGCCTTTCCCAACCAAAACATTTTTGACCTAAGCTTTGCTTAACTTGAATCTCTACGTTCATATTTTGACTAAAATTTCATTTTTGGTGAATTAGAACCATAACTAGGAGCTATCCCTTTTGGACTGCATCACTTCCCTTTAATCTTCGAATTCCTTGCCACCAATTCGCTTTATAAAGCCAATGACAGTAATGGGTTCTGTTTGGCCTTTAAAATGTAAAAAAACGCTAAATAGCCAATATTTTGGATCAATATCTTTCACATATCCTCCAGTAATTGAGGAGGTGTTGACGTTCGATCTAGAATTGAAATTGATTGTAGAGAGAGAGAGATATAAAACATTCTAATTGGAATTTATATTTTGAAATAAGTTTGAACTTTTTTTTTTTTTTTGGGTTAGCTGTATGTTACATATAGTAGACATGTTGATAATCATTGGGACCTTTCAGACGGTTTGATTGTGTCATTCGAATAGTTTGTTTGTAAGCTTTATGGATGCAGAAGTATCAAAATAAACAAATCACGTCATGTGTTTTTTTAGAAAAAGTATGAGAAGGAGAACAAAATCATAGATTTAGCACTATTACCACCATACCATTCTACCCTAATACTCTATTTGTTTGTGCAATTATGTAGCATTTTTCTGGAAAAACTCTGCTTCAGCAAATCTGGATATTCTGAATCCTTTTCAAAATGGTTAGACATTGGAGTACGAAATTTAATGACTGGATGAAGTTTTAGCTTATAATAACACTAGTGAGAGCGACAATGATAATAAACATGGTGATGATTATGAAGTTGGACCGGATGAGAAAAATGAGGACAGCTGTGAAGATTTTTAAATATTTTAATGCCTTTTTTTTTTTGTGGGTATAGTTTGTGATGGTTTATTGTACTTTTATTTTTAATATCTCAGGTTGCAATTTTCTTACATTCACTGAAACGCACTGAAACGTTAGCTGTAATAACAGGAAGATTATTCTAAATACAAAAATAAAACGTTTGATTTGAAACCAGTTCAAATGACAAAGTTATAGAAATGATTTCTGTCATGTTATTCTTAATTTATGGTTAAAAATGAATTATACCTCCTAATTGATAATAACATGCAACTACATGTATATACCACAAATACCTTATAAAATCATCAAACCGTCTTAATTTATTTATTTATGTACATCTATCTATCTATCATCTATCTGTGTCTAAATAACCTTTCTTAAATTTAAAAAAGTAAATAATTTTTAATTAAAAAAAAAAAAAAAAAATTACTTTTGTCTAATAGACCTACACCAGAATATGTAAAAAATTTTTTCTCGAAATCCCTTTAATTGCTATTTTATAATTCGTATAAATTTTATTACCATAGAGGTTGTCATTTGATGGGTCCAGAAATTTTTTTCGATAGGTATGTGGCGATTTTGACATGAGATGCCATTCTATATTCCAATATCAACAGTCAATGTCCTACCGAAATTTTGTATTTTTTTTCTATGTTGGCATTTTGGAATTTTGAAAGTTTCATGGGGTCCAGTTTGATTTCGAAACAACAGATTTTGCTTTTTCTCAAGAATCTATACTCATATTTAACAGAATTATGTATGGTAAAAGAAAAAAACCTAAGTGAAAATGGCAAAATCATTTTTTAAATTTTATTTTGAACTTGGTTAACCAATCATCGTCATCATCCATCGCGTCATTATCTGCCTATGTCACTTTTGTTGAGCATTGAATTTGCAATTGGTTGTTTAGAAAATCTTTGAATTTGGTTGAAGTGCAGCTCTCTCAACATTCCACTCAATAAAAGTATCTTGATTCTTGTTTTCACTACTTCTGCTTCCCATTATCTATCACTTCTTATCACCTACCATTACTTACTTACTTCATAAAACTTCATAAAATATTTTTCATAGCTCTCCACTAATAATTCTTATTGTTACAAGTGAAATATTGATCCTCGTGGAGCCTTGTTTCCTACAAATGTTAATTATACTTCTGAAATCAAGAGAGAATGTAATAAATACTACTTGTAAAGTTCCACATAACTTGCCTTGTGAAATCTGCTAATGCTCGTAAATCTGTCAAATCTCAAATATCACATGGTAAGATCACTCCACTTTTGATAATACCACTCGATATTTGAGTGCAAAATTGAGGAGAATATTAAGAAATAAAACACTTGAACTTTATATAAGATTCTATTCTGCCTCTTGGTAATCATTTTCTATTCCAAGTCAAGCATCATCAAGCAAGCATCATCATCAATCATTAAACCTGGGTTAAATAAGCATGTTTGCAATTAAAAAGTTTTAATTTCTAATCTATCCTATTACCATTTCGTTATCTACCTACACCCCTACTTCTTGCTCTATAATCCTACACTTAATAGTATTTAATAATATCTTTTAATTAGACTTTTCTATAATTTTTGTATATATTGAATTCTTTCTCAGGAGGAACTTAGTTTACTTTCTAAGCTAGTATTTATTTTTATACTAGGTATGTTGTATGCCATAGTTTTATCCTAAAGCTGACGTTAATTTGATCAACACATGTCAAGAATAAAACTTAGTTTAAAATTTATTTCTTAATATTTTTTTGCAAAACTTTTAAAAGCCAGTGACGCAATTTTAAAAGAGGTCTAAGTTAAAATTGGAGAGCTAAAGTGTTTGTTTAAAAAGTAGATGAATGAAAGGAAGTAACTTTTTCTGGGAACCAATCTTGTTCTGTGTTGGTCGCTAATAAAAAAGTTATTTTTTAGTGAGATAAAAGAAGTAAAAAGTATGGCATTTAATGGAATCAAGCTAGATCCAGATGATCCATTTGATAAGATTGTCTTCCTAGAAGAAAGCATAATACAAGATGGCTACAATGATGGATATAAAGACGGTAAACAAAAAGCTGAAGAAGAAGGTACTGATCTTGGAATTAGACAAGGAAAAGAGATTGGTAAAGAAATCGGTTTCTACAAAGGTTTCATATCAACATATTTATTATTTTGTGATTCAGTCGAGTCCAAAACAAAACCAAAAAAACTTATGGAAAAATTTCAGAAACAATTAGATGATTTTTCTTATGATGACCCTGAAAGCGAGATAATGGGAGATAATTTGGACGCTATTCGCTCAAAATTTAAACAGATATCTGCTATTTTAAAGATACCAACTGAAATTTCTCGAAATAATACTTCTAATCTATCGTTTTAGATATTTTTTTTTAAATTATTATATTTTTCTGGTTGTTATGACTCACTAAAGTATCAATGTTATTAATATTTGAGTGACATCTCTATTTTTATAAAATACCTCAGTCTTTAGTTTTATCAAATACTTTTATGAAATACTGAGATTTCTGTACTACTATATTTATATTAAGTACCTCGATTATTTTAAAGATAATTTTCAAGCTTAAAAAAAAAAAACGCTAAAACTTAACCATATGATATATATCGATGCGTAGACAAAAAACTCCAAAACGTCTTCCATCACCTTGTTGAAGAATTGCGTTGGCATGAAATATGTAGTAACGTTATAATTATCGTTATAATTATTGTTATAGTTATCGTTATAATTATTTTTATAATTATTGGATATTTCATCTTATCAATATCATCATTACAAACATTTAAATTTTTTGTTTATGCAAATGTAGTCGATTGAAAATAGCTATCAGAGCCAGGCATTTTTAAAGATCCAAATTGCTATGTAGACAAGAAAATCTTGTTAACTGCTAAGGACGAGTACTAACACAATAAGCATTCAACCTAAAATCAAACTTTTTTATTACTGAACAGACAACTTTTAAAATTCTAAAAATTCAAACTTAAAAGCGCTTGGAATTGGCGGCAGGACTGATATTTTTTTAAACAGGTTACTTTGCCCATTGTGAAACATTGTAACCTATCTGTGTGAAGATACTCTTTTCAAATATGGAATTGCAAAAGTTAAACCATGCAGCGGCTGCAAAGCTGACCTAGAAAACAATAGACCTATATCACTTGTCAAATTTCCATACAAAAAACATAATACTTTATATCTCTATTCTGTTTTAAGTAAAAGCTTTTTTTTTTTTATGAAAACCCGTTTTTGACCCTAGCTTTGAGTTCCTTTGCAAATGCTAAATTTGAAGCCGAAATTTTATTACTCCCCAGCAAGGTAATTGTCATAAATTGATAAGCAAGATGTGAATCTCCGTTTTTGTTTTATAAAGCCGGTGCATTGTCAATTCGAATCTTTTATGACCATAGTTTCTTGTTATTTCAAAATGTTTTGTTTAGCTACAGCTGCGTTTAATAAAAATGTCGAAGAAGCAAATGACTTTAGGTGCATTCTCTTTATACCTATGCTCTAACATGCTTCAATTCAGGATTATTTTTTGGAACGATTCTTATCGACCTTTACAAACCATTTAATACCAATCATCATAATATTCAGTTGCATAAAAGGGTATATATTAACTTCAATCGGCGCAATAATGCTTCATCATATTTGCTTTACTATATTTAGTCAAGATTAATGTAAATAAAGTTGTTTTCAAAACCATTTTATCTAACTTTTGAGTGAAACCGTCATTTATTGTAGGGTCATTATTATATTTTTTTGTATCTATAAATTAAAATAAAAACTCTTTTCGTGCAAAGCACTGATAAATTGAGATGACTTCTCAAAGAAATGTTTTGAAGAGATATTTATTAAATTCACGCGATTGTTAATAAATTTTGGTGATTAAAAAAGTAGAACTATTCTTTTTGCAAATGAATACAAAGTGAAGAAAACCGGAATTTAGACATAACATATTAAGATTAAACAGCACCCGAAAGCTTAATATCAAGAATGTATTTCGATATGCAAGACCCTGCGATAGGAATCTTATGACACTCAATATAATCAGTATGCTAGCTAAAAGCTAAAACTTTACTATAGATAAATGACTCCTATAATCTTCGAAGGCATTAATGTATTTCCTTGTGTATTTCATTTTGTTTAGGCGTATCGTGGTTTTCTAGTCTGAACAAAGCTCAAAGACTAAACTTCAAATGGTTTCCTACACGTTGCGTATGAATGAATTCCTAGTAAAATACAAATGTTACTTTTGTATTTTACTAGGAATTCTTATACATGCTTTATCATGAAGAGGGATATATTGCTTTCACTTAATAGAAAAACTGCTTATGTTTTCTACTTCAATCCTTTTTCTTTTTATCATATTAGTAACAATCTGGTAAAAAAAATTTTTAAATTAAACTGGCTAAAACCATTAATTTTTCTTCTCCCTCTTGAGATCGCAACGTTCATACTTTTCTTCTGGTACCCTTACCATTACTATGACTTTTTTGTTTTTTGTTATTATTTATTTATTATAATGTCTGAGTTGACAAATACTAACATTTTTAAAATTATTTATTATGTTGTATTTTTTATATTATTGCTATTTTTTGGGTTTTTATTGCATGTTTTAGGCAGAATAAACAAATGATTCAAACTTGCTTGTTTGCTGAAATACATGTGTGAAAAAAAAAATATGTATAAACATTTATTAATGGTTTTTTACTATTATTTTCGATTTCGCAATTTGATTTTTTTGCCACTAGTTAACAACTCACATTGTTCACTTTTCATGATTTATCATGAAGATAGATATATTGCATTCACATAATAGAAAAACTGCTTCTGTTTTCTACTGTAACGCCTTTTCTTTTTATATATCGAAACAATCTGGTAAAAACAAAGATAACCTCTTAATTTAGCTAATCTATTTAGTTAACTGATAATTTGCAAAAATCGTTTTGAGTGTGAACTTTTTTCTCGGTCATATATTTACACGCTTCGTTGATTTTGGTGGAAGTGTTTGTACAGCTAATGTGCTCGTTTTTACAAACGGGCGAACTTCATAAAATGAAATATTATGCTTATAAATGGAATTTATTGTATTTGGTAAATGATAGAGAATAGAAATTGTTAACATACGATACATATGTGAGTTGGGTATCTTCCCTTAGGGGTTAAAGTTTACTGAGTAAATAAAAAAAAAATTACAAAAAAAGTAATAACAGTTTTGATAGAATCCAGGTACACTTCAGTAAAAGTTGCAAGTTTCGCTTTATAAAGGGTGCCAAGATAGATAGTGAAGTTTTGCTACAGAATGGTTTATTAAAAAATGAAGGCGGTGGTCATTTTTATATATTGTTTACTGAGCAGCGTTAATAGTTGGACTTTGAACGATCTTTATAAAGACTACATCAATTCCGTAAGTCGAAGTTCTAGAAATAAGCACCACAAACGTCAAGGTAAGTTTTTGAAAAAAATCAAACTTTAATAAGCAAGTTTTTATAGAGATTCAAGTTGCTTTTTTAAAACTAAGACTTTCAGAAATATTTTGATTCTAAATCATCTAAGAAATTTTCACCTTCATTTCTCTGTACATCTCATGCTTAACTTCAATCTCAGGTTCATCGTGAAAATATATACCTTTTGATATCTTAGTGCATCTGAATTTTCTGATTTAATCCTACAGTGTACTAAGATTATCAAGGCTCGAGATATACACGTTTTCCGCACATTGAAAAAAATTTTATCAATTTTTGGATTTATCGATCTATTTCTAAAATGAAATAAAAAATTTATTATATAAAACATATTTATACAAGATAATCAAACTTCAGCAAAAAAAATCCTGCTGCTATCAACGTTTGTCCTGTTATATTAATAAAAATTATAATAAAATAGAAGAACAAAAACAAAAAATTCTTACAAACTAGATAACTAAAAATATTGATTTCTTGAAGGAGGTGAAGTTTTCATCTTTTCTAATATGCAGAGGTAGATTGTTTTTGCCCCAGAAAAGATAAGAGATTTTTTTTTTGAAAGTATCACCGTATAATTGTTATTTCTCGTTTTTATCGTATGAGAAAATAAGTTAAAGTAGTTATTGAAAATTGTTACAACTTTCCTTGTTTAGACATTTCCTCACAAATAAACACGATTGCTTTTTAATCCAAGCTGAAAATATCTGTTGCAGATGGTCTGTCAGCAATTAAACGCTCTGCTCAATTGATCTGAACTTTACAAGCGGGCTGTTCGTGTAGTGAAGATTAACTGTCCCCGTGTATTTCAGTAGAGGTAATATTGTCGTAGTCTAGACCCTTCTTGTAATCTCAGCAGTCATATTTGGTCTGATTTTACTGAGAAGCATGAGTCTTGAGCTAGCTTTTTTATACACTAAATCATAATTCACATCAAATGGTTATCAATTATGCCACCAAAGTATTTATAATGTATAACAGCGTTTACCTTTGACCGTTTTATACTCAATTTAAAGATACTATCACAAAATATTAACATTACTAAAAATTATAGATTCCGTTTTGCCCTTTTTCAAATTTATCACAAGCTCATACTGGTCGAAATAATTTAAGAGTGGAACAAGGTTTTGATTAAGTTATTTCCAATAATATGAAAATCGTTATTAGAGTAGTATAGCACTGTATTGTCAGTATAAATTACCTTTGCGTACCGAAGATACTCTTTCAAGTCATTAAAGAACATAACCATTTTTTTTTTTTTTTTTTTTTTTTTAGTTTTATTTTATTAGGTAATGTGCTTATAAAAATCTCCACTTAACTGAATGTGGATCATTTCTATTGAGAAGTTAATTAAACATAAGATAGTGGATTGGATATGGACTGAAAACAATCTCTCAAAAGAGCAGAAAGTAAATAATCCAAACCAGCAGCCTTCTTTTTTTTAAAGCTTTCAACTGTTTTTCAACAAATATTTTCGAAGCGCGTGTGAGCTTAAATGGTGGTTTAAGACGCTCGCTAGTTCTAGTAGTTATTATCTCCATGTGAGTTCAATTAGGGAATTCCCTTGGTTTTCAATGTAAAACGTCTAGAAAGCAACAATCTGGCCAAAAACTACCTCAATTCTCCGGAAAGAATTAGGTCAAAAAGTAATCTTAGTGATGAAGCTTTGTCGAGTCATCTTAAAATTCTCTTGATCGATAATTTTTTGTCGATTCCGGCTTCTTTATTTTACCATGTCAAACAACATTTGACCATTTAAGAATACAAGCATGACTCGTATTATCATTATTGTTAGTGCTTCTAAAATGTTTGCCAAAAGCATCTTAAGGAGGGCGTGTTCAACCAGAAACTTCAATGAGCCTTTTTACCGGATTTCCAAAAAAAAAACAGAAATTGGGGTAGCTTATTAATTTTTTTATGCTCCATTTCCAAATATGGTAACAAATGGTAAGAACCCAATAAATAGGAAAGCTTCGCGGAAGGAACTTTAAACCATATTTGTTGTTTGTGACCGCTAGAAGTGCACCATAAACTTGATTGGGATTTCACAACCAATAATTTTTAAATATAATTGAAGCAAACAACAACTAGTCAATATATCTTGCAGAGAGATATATATTGAATAAGGTTATCTATTCTTTGCACTTACCTAACTTCTGATTTATTCTAATCAAACCCAGCCCAATACCATTTGGGGAGAAAAAGAACCAATTTTTTGTGACAGTCAAATAACCACACTAAAGGTCGTTTTCAGTAAATGTGGTTTTGAACCTAGAAAATATATTTTTTCTTTGTTGCATGCCAAGTGCATTTCACGCTAATTTTAAAACTTAAAGAACTGAATAAAAATATTTAATCAAACATAAAAATTTTTATCACCATTATTTCATCTGATAATCAATACTTAGTTGAATGATAGTCATATGAGGTAAACAACGTCAGGTCCATTAAAGATTGAAGGAATCAGAGATTTTTCCCTATTTTAAAAAACTACAGATGCGCCAGAAGTTTCGAGATCCAATAGTTTGAGTGACCAGTCATTCACGGATCTGGTTTTGGTAAGACTGTTTAGCCTTCTATATGACTCTTTTACATTTATTACGACTCCGGTAAAGAAACATATATTCTCAACACAACTAGTGCGCTGAAAAAAACGAAAATAATGGTTGCGATAAGCAAATGCAGAAGTATCAGCAAGAGAAAATCTTGAGCTCAAGTGTGGTTTGACTCGATACTTTTGAGAGAAAAGTTAAGCATCGATGACTGCTTGAAGTAATTTCCTTTTTACACTTCTCTGTATCAAGGTTGAACTTGTGCTCAAATGGAATATCACTGATTAGTTTGCGAATGCTGTCCCGATCTCTATAGTGGTAGGAAAATAATTTGCTGTGGATAACTTGCTCATGCGAAGAGGTGATTTTGAAGTTGATGTCAACGTTAATCGTTGCCCGGTTAGAGTTTCTTAAAGGAACTAGGCACAGATGTCTTGCAATACTCCTAAAGGACTATAAACAAATGTTTCGCAGATATCAGGATTCGATGAAAGGAATAGATCAAGAAGAGAGAACTTCTGGTTGTCACGATCAGGAAGGTGAGTTGGAGAGTCGTCTAACTGAGTTAATGAAAGGCTTCTAGAGAAAGGTAGCCAGTCAGTGTTGTAGACGTTGAAATCCCCAATGATATCTTTGATTAGCAGTTATGGCAATCATGACAAGCTTGTCAATATTTTTAGAAAAGTAGCTGATAAC
>JAUZNK010044183.1:0-33635 GCA_035046665.1 Euphysa ruthae | reverse complement strand
CTTATTATTCTTATCATTACCATTTGAATTTTATTTCATTCATTATCACATTCATTCATTATCACATGCAAATTAATCTTGTCTTGAATGCCCTCCAATATATTTTGAATAAATGTAATAATTATTTACAATGGGAATAAATTTTCCATTATAAGTGTCATTGTTGGGTCATATAGCAATAATAAATGCTTTTAATATTTAGACAAAACTTTAGAGAAGTAAAAACATCAAAACACGGAATCATTATATATCCAATACTTTAGTATATCTATTTTTAGCAAAACTAAAATATATTACCAAAAATTTAAAGAAGAAAAAGTTAATTAATTGATTTCATAAGGTGAAATGCTAAATTACAGTTTTTATTCCATAGAAAAGAAGTCAATTCTGAAACTTGCATTACAACCAATAGCTTACTGACTAAATGGACGTGCATTTTGTTTTATCTAAATGGCATAATGCATCTGGTCTCTGATAATAAACCATTGCATTATGGCTAACACATCATTTTTTTAAAACTCACTTAAATTTTTAGAAACACACAATTAAGTTAATAAACTTTACTTTAAGAAATGAAATTAATAACAGCTCTTAACATAATTTTAAACTATCAAGCTACAGTGGCTAAAATCACCTGAAATATTTATTATTAAATAAATATCATTGATTATTGAAAATATTTTATATACCTATTGTATTTTCATTGTCATATATTGATAATTTTGTTTTATCTAGAACTATCCATTTTCTTTCCCATCCTTGTTTAACACTCCTGCAACAAAAAAAGAATTTCATTATCATACTACTGCTATATATTGAGATTTAAAAAAAACTTGCCGTGCTTTCTTCTCTCCTCCTTTCCCCTAACTAAAATCTCTTCCCCATGGCTACCTCAAAAAACCTTTTGAAGAATGTAGTAAAATATCACTCTGCTCTTATAAAACCCCAACTAAAAGTCCAAACATTGTAAATATGCTATGAACACAAAACCTACTTCCTAGGGAACTTTAGCCATCCTTCTAGCTTTGATAATTTATGGCTACTATCTGTCAGATCTATAGCAACAGTCCCATCATCAAGAATCATTGATGACCGACTCAATCTCATACTTGAAGCTAGATGACTTTTACTGATGCCACAGTTATTCTGTAATGAGTTTTCACACTTGGAATGACATACAATGTTACACTCTAAACATAATATGTACCAAATTTATAAATAATAGGGATTACAACTATTGTCAAATGGTTAGGTATTTAAAATATTATCAAGTCTTCACAGAAATAGGATTGAAAAATAAATATGGTGATAACTATAAATAATATCAGCAAAATCATCATAAAAAGATCATTTTGAAACAAAGAGCCTACCAAGAACATTTATCTTTTTTTTCTTGGCACTATTGCACCTTAGAACCTTTAAAACAGAAGTCGAAATTTTCGGCAGGTGACTCCGAGTTCAAACCTTGAAAAAAAAAAAAAAACGAAAATGAAAATGAGAGGTAAAATATATACTTGAAAATCTTTATTTTTTATAATCAAGGTATAAATTCCATGTGAACTCAGCTTAATCCCAAGCCTTTGCATTCTTCTTGCATACAATACAAATTACAAAGCATTTGTAAAATTTGAGCACTCCAATAAATAATTTTTGAGTTGCTTATACTTTAAAAAAAAGAACACAATGAAAATTGATTTTAATTTCCTCCTTAAACATAATCCAAACTAAAGATATCACAGCTTTCTGTAGATTTTGATTACTTTTCACAAAACTTAGTATTAATTTAAAAATAAATAGCCGACAACATACCTGTACATTTGGATACTTGACGAGCAAATAAAACACTATT
The DNA here is from genome assembly GCA_035046665.1 of Euphysa ruthae. Lineage (NCBI taxonomy): Eukaryota > Metazoa > Cnidaria > Hydrozoa > Anthoathecata > Corymorphidae > Euphysa > Euphysa ruthae. The sequence goes on along the minus strand of JAUZNK010044183.1, from coordinate 31,786 downwards.
TAAACAAACAGGACATTTTGATGGTCGCATATTTAACGTATGATGTAAGCTAAAGACATTAAAATGAACACATGTTAGTATGGCATAACAGTAACATAAAGTTACACAGTACTATAGCCCTAAAGTAATGAAACAAAAAATAGCACAACCATTACTATTATCATCCATCTTAAGGTCTAGTCTTTCATTGACCTGTTCAAGTACCAGATCTCCAAAAGAAAGAGCTCACATCACTTTAATTCAAAAACAAATGCAAAAACAGAAAAGTATGAAAAAAAAACTGAAGAGTAAATCTTGGATGAATTTAAAAATCAAAATAAAAGAAATAGGAGTGATAAGATGTTAATTAATGAAAAAATAATTTCGTTTAAACTTTTTTTCGGTAGAAGTTGGCAAATAAGATGGTACCTTCTTTAAATTTCTAACCGGAAAAAAAATTTTTAAAAACAGTTCTAGATGGAAAAAATTAAGAAAGTTAAAAGCTACAACTCATAGGACACTTTCCTGACCATCAACATGAAAGCAAAAAATACATAGATGTTACTTACGCATGAGGTTTATTATGGCGATTTGTTTCTACTGGAGTGATACCATTGTTACCTCGTGTTTCATTGACAGCTTGCTGGTAGATGTCTGCGACACTAGTTGAAGGAGAGTTTGACACTTTACTTATTAATGATACATTTGATACAGCTGATTTAAGAGGTTCATTTCTTTCCGTGCGAGGTGTTCCAGGAGATGATGAACGCATTGTTTGCTTCATCTGTTGTACTAAGATAGGAGTTAAAATATTGAATACAATAATACTTTAATAACAATAATTTAGAATATAAATTGAAGCAAACACATGAAGCCAATCGTAACAATTCTTTGATGAATCATTGATGTATGCATTTTTAAACAAATGAACAATATTTGTTTGAATGACAAAATATAATTATACCGCCTCGCTTACTCTGAACAACATAACAACAATCAAACATTTTATACCGCCTTGCTTACTCTGAACAACATAACAACAATCAAACATTTTGTTATGCTTTTGAATGTGGTATGAAATATGCAACAACTTCTTTTAATGCATACCTTTTGCTCTTTGTCCTACTTGAGTTAATAACAACTTCTTAACAATTTTTTTTATCTTTTCCACTATTGGAAAAAAGTTCAGAGATGATCTTAACAAAGAAATTACACAAATATATAGCTAATTTATAAGCCCTAGTTTTTAGTAAATATAACATAAAAATAAAACCAGTGTATCTATTGTATGTATTTGTCAAATTAACCATCACGGGGCTATTTTTCTCTCATCTGCTGTAGAAAATCTAGGCAACAGAAAATCATACTTGTGGAAATGCATTAAGCAAATTAGTTAGGACAAACTAATAAACTATAAAAGATTTTTATAACATTAGTTGAACACTAAAGATCCTTGTTTGCACAAAAATACCACAAATAGCACATACCACACACATATTCTCCAGATAATTTCATTTTTATTTAAAATCTAATATTAAGCGGAGTTGGCACAGTGGTAGAAGGTTTGACTATAAAACAAAATTTCACGAGTTTGACTCCTACCTCTGACGGAAATTTACTTTCCATGTTATCTCTGAGTTTCTGAGTAAAACTCATTGCATAATGCAATGGTAGTTCAATTTGGTCGGGTTGTTTTGACCACGTGAGCCCTTCAGGAAATATTGTCTCAGCAATTTGCTGGTTCCCTACATTAAATATTATATATATTCTTTTAAAAAAAGAATTTTGCTGGGACTATGATACTTCTTCAATAGTTGTTTCAAATTTTCTAGTAAAATTCAGCAAAACATTATTTAAGTCATATACACAAATAGTATTAAATCATTGCAGTCTTTGTCTGATCAAAACTCACAGATTGAAAATCTTTTGTAAATTAAGACAATTATTTGTTTATTCAATGTGATTTTGATGACAAGCGGACCAATAGTTATACCTTCATGTATCCAGTCATCTGTTGTTCCACTTTTTAACTTTTCATCACATACGTGATTGTACCCCAAGTGATTTAATTACTTTTCATTAACTGATTATATTGTATACATATATTATATACTATATATATATATATTATATTATATACTATATATATATTATATTATAATGCAAGTAATTAACATTGATATTTGAATATTTTATTAGTCTCTTCTTAACAAGATAATTTTTCAGGTAATTATAAGAGTTATAAGTTTCACCTCTATGATCCCTTTAACGCTATGCAAAATTAGAATGAAAATAAATAAAAGTTGCGTTTTTTTTTTCTATTATTAGATGTTTTTTGTAAAATTAAATGAAAATACTTACGCTCTGTTCTAATACTCTTTGTTTCAGCTGTTGCTTTCTGTAACTGAAGGTGAAGTTGCAGATTAGCATTCTTCTCTTTTTCTAATGCTCGTTCCAAATCTCTCGTTTTTCTCATATCAGGTTGAGGCTGATGCATCTCAGGAGATAGTTTTGGCTTTCCACTGAAGAACTAATAAGACAGAGAAACTTCGGATTAGGCTAAATTTCCATGTATTTTCTTTTTAACCATTATTTTAATATTTTAATTTTGATAAATAAAAATTTGCTACTTAGATAAATAAATAAGTTAACTTATGCTTTGATAGATTTTATACATGAAAAATTTTACAGTGACAGAAAAATAAAAATAAAAAAATAAAAATAGCATCATAAAAAATTTTGAAACTTGAATTAACACAAAATTTGCTTTGGATATTTCTTATCAACAAATTACTTTTGATTCAAACATAATTTGAATACAATACAGGCAAATTTTTCAAAGTTTTTTTTTTTAATGTCATATGGTCAAATCAAAACCTGAAGACTTAGAGGTGACACTATTTAAATTATGAATATCCGCACTGAGTGACACCAACCTTAGTGACACCATTTGATACGATAAAATCTTGGCTGCTAAAATGGCTAACAATGCTATGATTCTCAGAATAATAATCTCTAACACCACACCAAATACAAAACATACAAGGGTGATATATTTAACCATGCCTTTTCTATTAATATTAGAAACAAAAGAACAAAAATTATAAGACAAGTCATGGTGATAAACTGATTGAGCAAAAATATATTCTGTTTCTTCACTTGTTTCTTAGATACTACTGTGGTAGTGAAAAATTCATGACAGAAAAACAATTTCTGAGCTTACCTTTGATTTTTTGTAATTACCAGCAGGTTGTGGATTTTTATCTTGCAAGAAATCAATAAGTTTTGTTTGCTGTGCAAGTGTTGATTCCATTTTTATTTTTTGTTCTGCATTTTCAAAAGCAGTTCGCTCAAGTTGGTTCTGCAAACCATCTTTTTCTACAAGGATTTCATCATTCAATTCTTTAAGAGACTCTATCTCAACAGTGAGAGCAAAGTTTGAAGATGTCTGTTGTGCACTGAGGTCTTCTAAGTGGGAAATCTTAAAGAAAAACAAGCATATTTTTTAATGATACAAAATAATTATTTAAAAAAGTATATATACAAAAAAAAGAAATTCAAATTATGAACAATGTGGAGATCAATTAGTCATCTGGTGAAATGATTGTAAGAAAATAAAACAAATGACTCGCCTAATCAACTTCTTAAAGGAATCCTTAACAGTTTTTGGCATGTTTGACTCAGAATTATCACAGCATTATATTTCTAAGAGACTTTAAAAATAAAAACAATAACAAACACAGCCATTGACTGTGAGATAATATTTAAAAGCAGTATATATTAAGTTAATTAATCTTAATTTATTTCCCAGTAAATAATGAGCTTATCTGAGTAATTAGTTTCTAAACCATCTTTCCTCTAACTATTCTGGAATTGACACAACTGCTCTATCCCATTAAAAAAAAAAGATTTTGGTTTCATGGAAATTTTTCTAAACTCACTTTTGATTGACTTCAGTGGTTATGTGAATGCTTAAACAAAATTCTTATTAATAACTTTAAAAGAAATACTCTTAAAATAAGAAAATTATTTGTGTACTCCATCTATTAATCTTCTTTACCTCAGCCGCTAGCTTTTCCTTTTCTTCCACTTCTGTAGCAATTTTTCTTTCCAGATTTTTCTTAGCAACCAAATTCAGACCATTTTTCTTCTCAGCCTCTGACAACTATAACAAATTTTTATTAACAATTATTATGGAAAAGCTAATGAGAATCACATACGGAACAACTATTTTGTAACTATTATATATAACACATAATTAATGAAAAACTTTAAAAGAATAAAGAATGCTCAGGCAGTTAAGCTTGAACGTTTTTAGCATTTTAACTTCACTTTAAAACTAGAAAAACCAAGTCTGTCAACCCCTAAAAAATATTTTATGTTTTTGAGTTTGTTTGAAACATGTTCTTTGTAAATAAAATTCTAAATAATGACAAATCAAATCTAAGCATAATCGAAACATTTTTATCTGATATTCATAACATTATTCTAAATTTTCCTAAAACTGCTGTTTAAAGGCCTTAAATTCTCGTATTTAAGCCCAGTACTTAAAAACAAGAATTATTAAAAAATGGAATTTACGTTTTTAGTTAAAAATGTCAATTAAACTCAATTTCAGTTCAAATGGTTTTGAAAGTGTTTTATGCTTAACAAGTGTAAGTTTTTTTGATGTAACGTATCAAAACCATAAGAATCTTTGATTCTGACATAGTATGAAAACTAATTCAAACTTCAAAAGGTGTTTCGCATTGATTTTTTTAGAATAAATAATTATTTATCTAATACTCTTTACATGCGCTAGGCCTCCGGTTTGAGCCCTGTCATGGGTGGTCATCTTTTAATAAGTTTGACTTTCGATGATCTTCCACCATTATGGTAAATAAATAAATTAAAAAAAAATATAAATAAACATACAGAAAAGATGATCAACTTACAGAGTTAGTAACATCTTGAAGTTGGGTTTCTAGACTTTTATTAAGTTCTTCTAACATATCAAGTCTCTTCTTCACATCAGGCTTCAGACTTGAGTCTTCTTCTAAACTTCGGAGCTTCTCTTCTATCTTTGCTCTTAAAAATAAAAGAATAAACACTAGTGACAAAAATTTAGTTTAAATTAAAAATTTTAAATTAAATATTATCAGCACAATCCTATTCAAAAAGATCTAAAAAATTTCTTCAGTTCTTACATCCAATCTCCAGATATCATATTTTGAATAATAGGTACAAGATGCCAATAAAAATTCAAATGCAAAAACAATGATTTGTGATTTTGTAAATATCAGTTTTTTATCTTACCAAGGTAAAGTTATAAGGCATCTTCGATTTTTCTGACAGCTGGTACTTGCTACTTACCCAGCTATGCAAAACATTTGTTTTAAAATATACATGGACATTTTATATAACTACATTTCCTTATAAGTATTATATATATATATATATATATAAATATATATATATATATTATAAAATTGTTTATTTAATACTCATGGCTACAAAATAATAATTAAATTTTAACTTCAGAGGGAATCAAATTAGTTCTTAATAAAATCTGCAAAATTCAAACAGTTACTTTGATTGCCTGTGTTGTTCCGCATCATTGAGAGCTTCAGTTATCTGCTGTTCAAGTTTTTCTTGTGCTTGATACTGTTGCCGTCTAAAGAAATTTTGTCATACTTTTATAAGAAATTTGAATATATTATTGATACAGACATATAAAACATTAAGTAAGATCCACAGAAATTTCTACCAAGTTAATGGAGTAAGTACATTACTATTGTACTCCATTAATGTGTTACTAATACTGCATTTTATAAAAAACGCAGGATGACTATTAAAAATCTATACCATATTAATTCTCAAACTTAATTTTATGAGTAAAATCTAATAATCTAACAATAATGAAACAATTTGAAAATTTTAAGAAAGAGTTTCGAAAGGTATTTCTTAATGTGATTTTGAAAAATTATATATTGTGCTTGAGCAAATCAATGATTGAAACATACTTCATAGCATTCCAAGAAGCCTCTCGATCCTGGTATTCATCGTTAGACACTTCTAATTCTTCTACTTGCCCCTCTAACATCGAACACGTTTGTTTCAACATTTGAATTGTCTAAAATAGAGTTAATAACTTTAAAAGAATGAATCTAATCAATTTTCCAATGGAAGGAATGCCACTTTTAAGAGATTATCATTGATAACTTTTTATCAAATGATCAATGTTTCATTTTCTTTTTTTAACAAGATTCCCACCTTAAAAAAAAACATGGAAAAAATGCGTTTTCCTTTATATCTTAAACTTATACTTGGGATAGTTAATTTAAGTTACGGTAGCTTTTAGTTTAAAGTTGTTTCAAATCTTTTAAGTTATAGAACACAAAAAAACAATGTGAAAAAGCTAGTAAATAATTAGAGAGAGTGTAAAAGCTGTAATGAGTAATAGAGGTTTATTTGGAAAAAAGTTTTAAGTCTTCAGAAAAAATGATTTTCCATAATATCTTTTCCGCAGATAGCTAAAACCAATCATAATTCTAAAATCACTAAGTATTTTTTTTTTACAAAATAAAGAGATTGTTTCATAATTTTGGATTTCATGATTATTTCATTGTTACTTTGGTATAAAGTGATTTATAATGATTATAGGTCAAATTCTCAGATCACCTGCTTTACTTTGCACAACTCTATCTATACAAAGTAAAGTGGTATATCATTTAATTTTTTTTAGAGAAAATTGATTAGTATGTATTCATTTTTTTCCTTATGTTTCATTATAAGTTTTCTAATGGTTTTTTTTTTCTAATTTACTTTATCTTAAAATCATATATTTACAGCGTTGTATGGTTCATTGACATATAGTATTTCTAATAATGTGATGCTATCAGAGTACTTGATGATATAAACCAAATAAATTTCAGATTTAATTTTATTGTTTTTAAACTTTTAACTAACAAACTAAAAATGATAAACACTAAGAGAAGCATTATCACTTTTGATATCAAAAACAAACGTATTAGTATTTGGCCTCATTTCTGGTACCATATTAATATGTAGAAAAATATAAAATACCAGATCTCGACTATTAGCTTGTCTCTCTTTTTCATTCACTTCTTCTTGTAACAGCTCCTTTTCTTTTATTAATTGTGCTGACTCTTCTACTTTTTTATTTAGACTTGTTTCCAAAGACTGATATTAAAAAAAAAAAAAAAAACAGTTCACTTTATATATCAAAAAATATCTGGATAGTAAAGAATATCAGTAGCTCCAAGTAAAAAGTATGAATTAATAGACATATGAATTATTAAATTTAATAATTATGTGTCCCTAAATTAACCCTAAAATTTAAATTACTCATGCCATAAATTTCTAAGCATAGATAAATCTTTAATGAAGAAAATCCCTAAGGCAAATATAGATTAGTTTTGTGTCTAGAATGGAGTATTTAAAGCACTGCAGCTTTTTCTGAATAAAAAAATCACTAAGGCTAAATGAGTTTCTCAACGAAAATATTACATTTCTTATATAAAATGTTCTTTTAAGAAAACTACTTTACCCATTTTTGGCTAAGGCTGCAAACTCAGGAAAAGTTTTTAAAACGTAGATATGCAGAAAGAAACATTAATCTTTAACCTCATACAGACATTCAAAGGAAAAAGAACACAATTTCTGGCAAAAAACAGATATTCTAAAAGGTCGCCTATAAAATTTATATTTGTGCTGCAACAACTTTTTTCAGATGATAAAACAAATAGCTGTGTCGTTTCTAAATTACAAACAACAGTTTGTCATTGATGCTTTTCATTAAATATCTTCCAATACTGTATGGTCACAACATATAATTGTCATTAACTCCTATGAGAAAATGTATTGAAGAAAAATCTGAAATGAGTGATTTGCATATATAATAAAATGCACACAAGGAACCATGTACACCTAGAAAAATTGCATTTTCAGAAAATTTCATGAAGTTGTTTTCAATGAAAAAATTTGCCAAAATTTGGGCCCAGTACAGAAAAATTAAAATTTTCTATAAATCACCACATATGTCAAAAAATTCCGTCTATGGTCCTTTTAAATTTTAAATAAACTTCAACAAAGCTATCTTTGGTAAAAAAATTAGGCCTTGTTTAGGATTAGTACAAAAGATTTATGAAAAAAGGAGAATGAATTCACGACAGCCCTTTATGATCCTTTAACTTCGGAAAATATTTAAAAGAAAAATAATAATGACCAGATTTCAATAAAAATTCAAAAGCGTTGCTTTGAAGCCTAAAATGATGAAATTTGGGCATGTTCAGGACCAGTACTGAAAAACCGGTTTTAAATCCAAAGTTATAATTTTTCATACTTTATGATGATATAAATTTTAGGAAAAACTAATGACGGATGAACAGACTGACATTGGTAGTTTATCGGATTGCATCCACTATGCTGGGAGACGAAAAAAACGGAACTTTTCCATTAAAATATATAAGTGCACCAAAATAATGGAATGGAATTAATCTGATTTATCGTTATTATTTAGTATAATGACACTTTCAAATTTTAATTGATGATAATCATTTCAACAAAGACAACATTCGAAATTTTCTAGGTTAAATGCATACAAACTTATTAATGGGATTAGTGATAAGTCATTATCATCATCATAATCATCACCATGAACATTTATTAGCGTCTGCCTTTGCAGCAAACAACTAAATGAAAAAAAGTGTTTGTGAGTTCTTAGCAAGTATGAGTAGTAGACAGGCCTAATCATTTGATAAAAATGATTAAGCCTGATTAAGCCTTCTTTCTAACGCCAACCTTCTTAAGGAAAAATAAGAAACTGGTTCTTTAATCGTTGGACTAAACACTAGGATATTTGTCCAAGGTTAACAAATACACCCTAGTCAAATAAACTACTCATGTCAGAGATTGAACTGGTATATTTCACAAAAATTAAATATAAAAAACAAGCAATTTATTGAAGTAAATAATGTATAACATTTTTTATTCGGATGAGTTTTGATTCTTGTCAGACATTGTAAAGAACCAAAAAAAAAAATGTCACTTTACAAAATATTTGATTTTAAAACTTTTTGATATAAAGCAACTTATTCCATAAAAGAAGAAAGCCAAAGATTGTGGAGGTAATTTAATATTTTTTCAGAATTTTTTTCTGAAATCACTACAAAAAATCATGACCTGCAAAGGAAATATAACATGGACATGGATGATTTCCTATATGCACAGGCATATAGAAAACTAATTATCAACTCATCTTGGCCTAGAATTCTAAAAACTATAAAACAAAAAACAGTTATTTGTAACCAGCTTACCTTTTTATCTGCTTTGAGGTTTTCTAGAGCTATGTTTGTTTGATTCAGTTTGTCTTCTGTATTTTTATTTTTAACTGAGTTCTCTTGTGCAGACTTTTCTCGTAAATTTTGTAGATCGGACTAAAATTAAAGGTTGAAAACATTCATATATGAAAATTTTTTGGATAGAATCTCTATAACAATACTGTTAATTCAAGCACTTTCATACAAACTAACCAATCATTGAATTAGTTGTTAATTTTATTTACGTTATGAAGTAGTGATAATGTTGGTTTTAACAGTAATATTACAAGCATTCAACATTATACGTTTTTGATTGGTCGCTTTTACACAATGAATAATATGATATGGTCTGGCCTGTTACGTTATAACAAAAGTGTTTTTTTTTTCAGAGAGAGCAGATACATACAAACTCTATAATATTGCACGCCACATTGGAATTGATGGTGCAAGATACATTGCTCCTGATCTTAATTATCTAGGTCAAATGAATCACTATGAAACTTTTGCAGTGCTCTTAAATTTAATGCAGAAACTCATTTTCAATGTTGCCATAAGGGTAATGTAATTTTAGAACCACTGGCACCATTTCCTCTAGAGTTACGACTTAATTACAGGCAACAGCGATGATAGAGCTGCGAATGCAAATTTTCAAAAATTCATTTTTAACTACAACACATCATTGTCATTTGCTTCTTCAGGGGCCAACATTGCACCACCAATTATGGCCCGTACTGTTTTAGGAACTTTGGCCAAATTTATCACTAAGTTTTTAAGACCAGAAAATACCACAAAACTTATGGTCAATTATATAATATATAATTGACTATTATTATAAATATTATATAAATAAATATTATTTGTGATACTGATGCAGCTGTAAACTTTAGAATGTAGCATCCAGCTAATGCTAGTAGTATTCCAGCACTTATGCTACTTCTCCAAAATGTTTTAATCAGACAGTTTTAAACAAGAGAGCCGCTGCTTTTAAAAATATAGCTGAAGTAGAGGATGAAGAAAATTGTAATGCAGAATTAGAAGGAAGAGAACCTTCAATTTTTAAAATAACCTTACTCAAAGGTGGCAGTCGTCGTAGATATAATATGATGAAGTTGCCAATGTTTTTATAGGTAATGGTGGTGCTCCTCCTGTAATGAGGGATGTTGTAATTTATCCCAAGGATCACCCACTTTGAACTATTCTAAAATTCTAATTTAGATCCTATGTTATATCCTTTATTTTCTCCTAGAGGTGATGCAGGTTGGCATGAACAACTTCTAAACAATGCCGAACATACCATAGCTGTATGTAATTAAACAACTTTACTCAAGTTTTTTGCTTATAACTGTCAGTTCGATGAATCTTTTTGCCCTATATTTTATGGTAAAAAATTATTTCAACAACATTTTGTTGATGCATATATCAAAGTATGAATTTTTATCATAACAATCAAACAAACTTAATCTACCACCAGGTGGAGTTGTCATTTTACTTGGAACCTATACAGGTAGCCCTAGATCAATGAAGCAGAATTTTGAAAATGCATGGCAATTATCAGTCAATTTGGTAAACCTGATCTTTTCATTACTTTTACATGTAATCCCATGGAAATAACTGAAAATTAACTCCCTGGTCAAAATGCTGCTGATAGACCAGATTTAGTTTCAAAGGTGTTTAAAATGAAACTAAAATGTTTATTTAATATAATTAATTTAGGAGTCCTTGGTAAGGTCATCACTCATGTTTACGTTATAGAATTCCAAAAACTTGGTTTGCCTCATGCCCACATTCTGTTACGTTTGGATGATGAAGATAAATTAGAAACTGCCGATGATATTGACAGTCTTATTTTGTCCCTGCATTGGATCCCCACTTACATATTATTGTATGAACATGTATGGTTCATGGCCCATGTGATTTACTTAAACCAAATGCACCATACATGAATTATGGTGTGTGTACCAAGAAATTCCCTCAGAATTTTAGTGAAAATACTGTTGCTGTTGTAGATGGTTATCCAAAATACAAACGTCGCCGCAATGGTAGGTTTGTCAATGTCAAACGTGAAGACCTGCATAATGGCTGAATTGTGCCATACAATCCATGGTTATCCAAAAAATATGAGGTTGATATGCTCATACGTTGAAACTTGCATGAGTAATAAAAATATCTGACAACAGATTCTTGGTATATAAAGGTACTATTTGTTTATATATAGTTTAAAAAATATCTCTTACTTGATTTTTAGATTTTTTTCGTAGGTTAGATTTTGAAGAATTTTTTAAGTGAATTTCATCAGGCCTTGATTTTCGTATTTCATTTCAAAATTGACCTTATTTTGATATCTAATAACATTTTCTGTTTATCTGTTTATGATTAAAAACTCTCTGGGTTTTTCTGATTTTCTATGAGTAAAAGAAAATATACAGATTCTACAAGTTATGGTTATGTAATATTTCAAACTAAAACATAATCATAAATGAAAAAATTTTTTTGCTAACTTAAATTTTATGCGTATTTAATATCTTTGATGCTTGTGAGTTGGAAATATTGTTAAAACTCTAACTTTATTTATAATATGAGATAAGTAAATTTCTTTTATCACATACAAAGACAAAAAGATAAAAAAAAAAACACCTAATGAAATAAATTCAATATTTAAAAAAGGCAATGAAAATCAGTTCATAGGGTAGCACTTGTATACATTGTGGTTCTACAAGAGAAAAAATTACCATTAAAATAACACATTTAAATCTACACTTGCTTGAAAAGTGTAATGAACATTATTTTACTAAACCTAGGTTAAATAGTATTCGTTCACATCGGGTTTAAAAGCATCAACACAGCCACAAACACTAGTGTCAACAGTTAAATTACTCGAAAATTGATACATTAAGTTTTGGATGAGATTTACCTATAAAATATTTTTTGAAAAAGATTACCAACCTCTAATTTCTTTAATTGCAAAGCAGATGAATCAAATGACTTTTTGACAGCAGTTAGTTCTTTCTGATACTTATTCCCTTCATCTATTGACTTGAAAGAGAAAAATAAATAAATAAATAAATAAAAGTAAAACTAGAATTTTTAGCATGCAACATATCAAAAAATGCCTCCCCACATCTGCATAATTTTACACAGAATTTTAAAAGAAACTAAATAAAATACTTTTAGGCATAAAATGACCATATTTGGATGAAATCCCAAAAAACAAAAATTTCAAATTAAAAACAAAATTTTAGAAAAAGATTTCACGGAAGATTGAATTCATAAAGACATAAAATTTAGCAATTCTCAAAATCAATGATATAGTATGTGTTTTAAATTAAGATATAATTTTATTAAGTGAGGCTATCTTGTACCTAACACTGGCATCAATTGCTGGACTTTAACAAAATTTTAGAGTTTAAGTTTAAGAATCTGCAGACAGTTGACAGGTGTCCAGAGAAAAAAAATGCATATAGTAAAAAGAATACCTTAGTTAAATCTCTGTTTAACTTGCTAATTGTAGATTCATAACTTTCTGTACTCTGAAATTTAAAAAAAAAAAAAAATTAAAATAAAATCAAACATAACAGCAAATGCTAAACAAACCTAAAGGCTTTGGTACGAATAGATGTAATTCAACTTTCTCAGGAGGAAATTTAAGTAAAAAAAAAAAAAAAAAAAAAAAAAAGATAAAATACACATAAGTGTTTAATATTTACCTCATCATACTGCCTTGATAAGTCTTTCAACTGTATTTTTGATACTTTAACTTCTTCCTGAGCAGCTTTCAAATCACTTCGCAATGAATTCATGTCGTTCTCAGACATCATCCTCTCTGTAGTTAACTCACTCATTCGCCGTGTCAAATCATTTCTTAAAATAAACACTTTGAACATTTTTATATAATTTTTAAATAACCTAATTACAATCTTATAACCTCTTTATATAAAAGCAGTAACAAATTATAAAAAAAAATCTTAAGAAGTTAGTTATCAAAAACTTGCATTACCAATGGCACAATGTTTACACAGAGCCCTACAAATCCTGGCCAAAAAAATCACTGAAAATACAAACTAAACTTTAAAAATTAAAAATTGTCTTTGGGTATGTTTAATGAGCCTTACAATTATTAATTTTGCATAAAAAATTTAAATTACGTAGAGGAAATCTATGAAACACACCATCAACCCCATTTGACACAGTAAGGTAAAATAAAAAACAATAAATAAATATCCATTAATTTTGGCAAAAAACAATGCGCCACAGAAACGGCATTTCCAATGGAAATAACCAGTTTCTTTTTGTCCCAGCCACTTTAGTATCTAGGTGTTTTTTTATAACTTTTTAAGCAAAATTAAGTCATTCGAGAAAACCAGTCAATTTATGTTTTTTAGAGTTATTTTGAACGTAATTGCCAAGTGTGCAAATTGCTGTACGAAATTCTTTTTGCGCAAGTTGCTGTAGGAGCAAAATTAGGAAATTCCATTCACAAGGAGTTAAGGTATTTATGGCCATGAAAAATCATGTGCGCAAGTTGCTGTATGAATTGCACACTTTTGAGTATTATAAAGAGTATTTCAGTAACATAATAAAGAATCCGCTCAAAATAAACTTGAAATCACATCACAAAACAAGATATAAAAATGAAACAAAGTAAAATTAAATTTATGTCGATTTATAACTCCTGTCATAATGATATGTAAAAAATTAAAAGAAATTTGAGATAAATAATTTAGGATCAATAATCTGATCCAGGAAGATAACACCATGGTAACCGAATATATCACATCACGTATCAAATTTCCAAAACCTCTGATGTGTTTGGGTGCCTAAGTAAAGGGTTGTGATCTAAATATCACTGAATAAAAAGATAAAAGTAACCAGGTCTGTATTGATATCTTCACTTTAGTATGCACATGGTGCATAATAAATGGGGATGCAAAACTACATCTGGAATTAGTAAATAATAGACTTATATCATACCTTAGACAGGAAACAGTTATCTAAAGTTAAAACCAATATCAGAAAAATAATAAACATAGATAACCTTTCTTCACTTTCTCTTGCATTAAATGTATCTGAATCTTTGGTTAAATCTTGAAGTTGCTTCTCGAGGTCAGCACATGAAGCTTGAAGTGATGCTATTGTCTATAAATAAAGTCATTTTTTTTTCAGAAATTTACAATGCAATATCAAAAAATAAGTTAAATAAATGTATTCAAGGAACATTTTTTACATGATTGAATCAATATAGTCGTTCAGAAATAAAGTAGTATGGTACGTATTTTTTCTTAAAACCTTTTTCCATTTTTTGTTCTTGAAATAAATAAATCTAAGAGTTACTCAATAGCAAATTAAATATTTAGACAACAATTTATTTAAATTAAGTTTTTAGAGGATGACCAATACTTTTAAATTACTTTTTAAGAAGATTTCTATTCTAATAAAGTAAATCTAAGAACAAAACTAGGGGCTAATAATAATCAAGGATTCCTAAAAATGCTGCATAATATAACAAATTCCAATCATACTGAGTCTTTTGAGTGTAGATAGTTGTTGTTCTCTTCCTGCTGATCTTTGATTTTTTGATATTCAATCTCAATGTTTTTAGAATCTTTACGAGAAGTAGAAAGATCTCTCTGCAATTTCTAAAACAACAAGTGCTGTAGTGACTAATGGACTCCAGGATAATATTTTTTACATTCATTATTCAAAAAAACTTTAGGCATAATTGGTGAATAATCTTCTTGAAAAAATTTATCTACAGACAAAATAAATCTGACATGTTTTGGAGAGAAGGTGTGATGTACGAATATCTAGTTAAAAATGTTAACCAACCAGCTAAAGACAAAAATGCCAAAAAGATCATCAGCAAGTAAAGCTAAATATCTATTTCCTGGAATAGCCTATTTCATACTTAAATTATGTCATCAATTTTTTTTAAATAAAAAAAATAAGGACTTACCTCTATCTTTCTTTCTACCTGGTCTTTTAAGTCCTCTCCAAATTCTACCAACTTATCATACCTCTTCCTTGAATCTTCAAGTTCCTTTTGTGCAGTCTTAAAAACAAATATCGCATAAGGCATAAGAAATTAAAAATTTAAAGGATGGTAAATATCAATGTAAGCATTTTGCCTTATAAATAAATTGCCCATATGCAAGCTATTATAACAAAAGAATAACAGTAGCCCTGGAATATTGAATGGTAATTAACAAATTTTCAATCCCAAGAAACCTTACATTGACATATATATATATATACATATATATATAAAAGATAGAACTTCCAGTATTGCGTCTTGTTTTACTTTTCGATCCTCTCCTGTAGTCACTTTTTCCCCATCAAATTTCTTTAGTTTGAACCTCTCAAATTGTCTAATCTGTCTATGAAACCATCTGGTTTATTTACAAAATAATATATTCGGCAAATTTTTAGGATGACCAGCAAATATCAGAGATATGTCAGTCATATATGACCGGAAGAGGTTGTTGATGACCGGCAAAGATTGCTAATGTGATGGTCATAGTAACTGGAATGCCTAAAATAATCATTTCAGGGCCTGATGTATGAATCGACCAGCCATATTCAATCAGTTTACATTTTCAAATTCAATTACTTCTATGTGGTAAATAGCTTATTTAGATTTGGATATCATGTAAAACAGATATAAATAAAATAAGGTTTTAAACTATATATAGAATTGCTAGTTTAGATTTTACTTTGCTTATAACCTTTAGAACCATTAATTAAAAGATGTGTTTAATATTTTAAGGACCCAGATAGACTTACCCAGATTACTTTACATATTTATAAATTACTTTATAATTATGAAAAACATGTTACAAGGTTTAGACAATAGGTTTTGACAATAGATTTTGTAAAATGCAGGCTATAAAGATAAGCTTTATCAAATAATTAATGAACCTTGACATCTTCTTTGAGCAGCATGTTTTCCTGTTCTTTCTCATGCAGTTGATTTTCAAGTGATCTTCTGGCTATACTTGATTCATTTTCAAGCTGTAAAAATAAAAATAAAATTTATAAACAACTACCAAAACATAAGAAAATAATTTGTCTTAGATTCTTACTTAGTGGTCATTGAGTTTGAAAGTATGTTCCAAAAATATTCTCTTAATAACTTTTAACATTAAAACTATGAAAAATATTTTGTCCACAACCAAAATAACTCTTCTGGTAGAACTTCTGAGTTAGTTAAAATCTTCTAACTAGCAGCTTTTTATTCAATTTTTTAAACTTAAAAGCAGATCAATTAGAAAAAAAGCTTTATTCATGAAGATTCTTGCCTATCAAATTACTTTTCCTTAAAATTAAATACCGTATTTACTCGAACTAGGACGCTCATTTAATTTTGAATTTTCAAAGTACTTAATTAAGGTGAGCGCTCTTTCGAGAAAAGAGCTCATTAAAGAAATCAAGGAACATCAAAATAATTTCAACTTGTCTCTGTAATAAAACAATAAAAAAAGTAATAGATAATACAATAACAGAAAAATAAATTATTTTATGCTTCTATTTTAAACTTCAATATCTATATCTTCCTCTGAATCTTCATTGATTGTTAAAAATGATGAAACTGCTTCGTTTACGTCAAGGCCATCATACAAAACAGTAAATGGATTTACATTAGGCTCGTTGAGTATGTCTAGTTGTTCTTTCAACAATTCCAAACCTCTATGACATGGTTGCTTTTATTTAAAATAATTGAACTCTTTCATCTTATTCCATGAAACGGGAGTCTAAATATACTTAATACGATCTCCAGGAATTATAAGCAATTCAATTTATTTAACTTTGAAATCTTTACTGACAGTTTGTTCCATATGGAATTCATAACTCTCCTAAGTCAGTAAACGTTGATCGAAAGAAAACGATTTGAGAATTTTCTGAACAAATTCAAATGTTAGTGGCATATTCATCCATCCATTCTTGGAAGAAGCAATGATGCATTTCCCACAAAATTCTTGGTTTAAGTTTGAAACCTCACGTTTAGCACCTTTAAAAACAATGAATGTCTTCAATTTAGCTCAAACAGCTTTTGCCGTTAAGCAAACAGAGATACATGCTTTCCATGCCCTTTTGATTTTAGAATGACATCTTGACTTCCTAATTTTAATATGGTTGTAGTTCCAACCATGTCTAGCCACACTGCTGCTTCATCTATTGCACAGATTTTTGAAGGCTTAAAGTGGCATACTATTTGCATTCTTCTAGGAAAGATGACCAATGAAACAAGGTGATTGATTAACTGTTGTGGATATTTTTGGGCAACAGACGCACGTCTGCATAAGGAAAGTCCACGTCAGTGCATAAATTTTTCTAAACAGTCGCGGCTTGCAAAGAAAAACTCAGATTTTTCATAACTAGGATGCTCATTCTAGATAGCTTTGGTTTTCTTCATAATGAGTATACAAGACACATTAAGATGTTTTTCACACAGATTATAGATCCATTTGACTACTTGATTATCAACCAGTTCATTAAAAGGCCTTTTTTCCTTTTGGTTTCATGCTATGCTCTCTTATTTGTTTTCTATTCACAAATTCGCGTCACATCAAAATTGGTTTTTTTTTGCAAAAGCTCGAATACTACTCAATTCAGTGTAATTTACAGCTTCTAATTTGAATTTTTTTTGAAATATTTCTGAGAAATTTAAATCTTGCTGTTCGTTATTATAAATAACGCAATACTATTGGCTTAACAATCACTGATTGCTTTTTACCATTGACTTAAATCAGACAGCTGTCAATCATATATCATTCTTTTTTGCACATGCTGCTATTTGCTAATAGTTTTAAAGCTGAAATTAAACTAAACTTTTTCGCCTGCTGTTAAAATAAAAAAAAATAAATTGATAACAAATACATTGTCAGAAAGAGCAACTTGATAAGATATAAAGCAAAATATAGCATATAAGATGAATTTTGAAGCTTTTCTTGCAATGGCCAGGCTTAATAAATTAGAATTTGAGAGGCGATATAAAATGCAATTCAGTAATGTTATAAGAGGACATTGGTTATTGGAAAAAGAATGCGAAAGGTTGATCTGGTTGTTCCAGTGGAATACACTGCATCATCTACAGGAAAGAATGATGGCAATACTGCTTCTATCAGTGTGAAGAATGAATGAATGAAGTATGAAGAGAATAGAAAAATACAAACATTTTAACCCAGAGATTTTGATTACTGAACACCCTTGCTGTAAAAAACCACTATTTACATAGGAAAATAACACTACAATGTAAATAGCTGTATTAAAGATTTTTTGACTAACTCCCAAATGAATGGCGACATTTTGAATACGTTTTTTTAAATGAAAGCCCCTTTTGAGAAAAGAAGAGGCACTCATTCGAGGGAGGTGCTCATTAAATATTTCACATCAAAAGGGAGGCGTATTTATGTAAATACGAGTAAATGAATTTTCTAATTAAAATACCTCAGCCTCTTTTGTATTATAACTTTCTTGATATT
The DNA here is from genome assembly GCA_035046665.1 of Euphysa ruthae. Taxonomy (NCBI): domain Eukaryota; kingdom Metazoa; phylum Cnidaria; class Hydrozoa; order Anthoathecata; family Corymorphidae; genus Euphysa; species Euphysa ruthae. The sequence goes on along the minus strand of JAUZNK010044183.1, from coordinate 13,011 downwards.
TCTAAAAAAAAAAAAAGGAAACTAGAAATTATACTATATTACTAAACAGATTCAGAAGAAAACAAGATATGCTGCTATTGAAGTTGTAAGACAGAATGACTTCTTTGAGTAATATAAGACAATATTAATATTTAAAGTATAGACCTACTCTTTAAGATATATTATCATGATACTGGTCAAAAAAATTCAAACACATCACAGTTTGTTGGTAATAAAGTTATTTCAGAAAGGAGATTAAAGGTTTAAATTCTTAAATACATTGCCCTCAGAAATAAGTCAGCAATAATGGCCTACAATCAGACAATTCAGGGAAGAAATTGGTCTAACACCTGGGCTTTTATCAAAATCTTGAGAATGTTGCCTAGAATGCCAGTGGTAGATATGGGATTTTGTAACATACAAAATTGAGTGGCAGATTACTTGGTTAACCTTAAGATTTATGAAAATGATATGATAAGTACATGATACATATAAGTACATGTACATGAAGTACATGATAAGGTGCAGCTACATCAAATGTATAAAACTATAAGGAAAAGTTATTACACCACTGGTACATTTATCACATAGAAATTTACCTTTAACTCTGACAGTTCTTGCTCTAGCTCTTCCTTTTCTTTTTCAGATTTCAGCAGTTGTTCAGAAGATGAATTAGCAGCCTAAAATACAAAAATACAAAAATATTATGATTTTTATGCATCATTCAAACCCAAAAAATGAAGCAAACATAGACTTGAGCCCATCACTCTGAAACATAACCACTGTATTGAAATAAAAAACCCAAGGTTTTTATCAAATTTTGAGATTTTAAGGACTAAATAAATATTTAAAAAAAAATATATATATATATAAATATTTATAAATATTTAAATGGGAAAAAAAACGTTAATAAATTAAATAAAAAAAGTCATAAAACATATCCTCATTTTTTAACCAATTTTGAAAAAAGTAAATCAGACAAATTTTAGCCTAGCACAGCATTCCTAAAACTCCAGACGAACATATTATTAAGTGGCTCTTCCAAGCAAAATATTTGATCTACAATTGAAATATACAACAAAGTTAATTACTTACCTTAAGAAGTTTTTCTTGGAACAACTTGATTCGATTTTCACTGTCTAAGGTAACTTTTTGCAATTTGCTCTGTAATTCTGATACATTGGATTTTGTGTCTTCATTCACCTAAATAATTAAATTTCAATAACTAAATAACTAAATTTAATGCTAAGAGGAAGTTAAAAAAAAATGAAAGAGGTAATTATTTGTCAAGAACTTTGCCCATTTTAGGCTCACAGAACCTGGGCCTAATAATTTTTTTCAAAATTGCTGAAATATACCAATATCTGAAACAAACGCTTGGTGACTAAAATTATCCAATGATAACAATAATGAGTAACAATAATGAGTAACAATAATGAGTAACAATAATGAGTAACAATAATGAGTAGCAATAATGAGTAACAATAATGAGTAGCAATAATGAGTAACAATAATGAGTAACAATAATGAGTAACAATAATGAGTAGCAATAATGAGTAACAATAATGATTAACAATAATGAGTAACAATAATGAGTAACAATAATGAGTAACAATAATGAGTAGCACTAATGAGTAACAATAAAAAAAATAAACAATAAAAATTCAAGAATTTCAAAAATCATCAAATTTTTTGACAAAGTCAGAAATAATATTTTCTAATACCAGTTTTCAGGATAACTGAAGAACAACAGAAGAATGTTACCAAATTCAGGAGATTTTGGGCCCAGTACCTTAAAACGAGTTTTGATATATGTTTATATTAGTCAAAAGATACTTTATATGATATTAACTTCGTGCAAAGTTAAAGGGAAATATGAGAAATATGAAAGTTTTTTTAAAGTGACTACATTAAGGCGGTACTGAACAAGATGAGTTTTTTCAAAGCCTAACAATTACCCTTTATAAACTAAGAATTTCATTCCAAAATGAATTTTTTAAAACTAAAAAATGGTTATTGAAAGTGCTTGAGACAAAACAGACATTGTGAAGTCATAAGACTTTTTCAAATTCCCAGGTTTTCCAATATTTTCTAGAAGCACACAAAATTTAAACAAATCTGAAATAAATTTTTAATAAAACTTTCCTAGTCTTGGGCCCTAGGAACTGGTCCTGAATTTTCAAAATGGCCAACATACTAAAAATAATATAAATATTTTAATAATACACTATATCCACAAAACCAGAACATTGCATGTTTATTCAGGCATAAAATCATCAGTTTTATAGTATTTAGCCCAACATACAATATTTTTAAAAAAACTAAAAGTTTTAAAATTATGCATTTTTTTATTTACATCATTTAAGCATAAATGTTCAATTACACACCCTCTACAATGTATTTGAGACATTATTTTAATTTCTATCCAGCTAAAAACATTTTAAAAGGTATATCCAACTACACAATATGATTTAAAATTTTTTTTAAAAAAAATAAACAAATAAAATATAAAGTCAATTAGTTTATTTATTTATTTATTTATTTATTTATGCAATTTATTTATTTATTTATGCAATTTATTTATTTATTTATGCAAAACCTATTTGAACATGTTTTTTATCAAAGGGTAAATAAAGAGTATGCTTAATACAAAACAGGTTTTAATTAAAAAAATATAAAATATACTTGAAAGAAAATGCTAATTACAAAACCTGCCTCACATATATACACATATATACCAGCCACAAAAAATTCCCTCTATGTCAAGCAGGACTCCCCTTAAACCGTGTATGATTACTTACCATAGTTTCATAATTCCAAAACAAATCAATTTAGTTTTATGACTAAAAATTTAAGATTTCTTTTTACAAAAAACGAGTATTAATTAGTGATTTAAAATGATACATACCAAATCGTGTAGTTGTCAAAATTTTTAGATTAACCGGCAGAAATTTTTGCATTAAAAGTATAAAAAATAGCAGTATTCAAGAGATGGCTGCTGATCGCTGATTGCGGGTCAAAGGATTCCCATTATGGAAAAACTTTAAAAAAAAAGTAAACTCCAAGAAAATTTCAAAAAAAATAGCTTTGCTGAATAAAAATTAAAAATAAAAATTAACATGAAAAAAAAAAAATCATTACCTTTGCAAGTTTAGCTTGCAGATCAGTGACACGTGTCTTAGAATCTTCGACAAGCTAAATAATTGAAAAATAAAATTGTAAACACTTTATTTTGTGTAAACTTTAAACACGCCATTCATAAAAAAAAGTTCAATCCTGATTATTAAAAGAAATCTTATTCCAAGTATTTTTTTTTTTTACATAATTTGAAGTAGATTAAAATTGAATAGCTTAGACACAGAAAGTAAACTTCCATGTAGGCACTGATAAATTTAATAGATTTTTTTGTCAAAATAAAAAGTTACATTACATTACTGAAGGATTTTATACAGAAACAAACTTGTATTTTCTTTAAAATACCTTCTAAAAATTTTAATTATTGTTTGTCAAAAAAAGATTTTTTAAAATGGTTAATTAACAGAATAACAGTAGGACTAAAAATTGAAAGTAATAATTCACCTTTTGATGCTCGTTGAGTTCTGTTTCTAGATGAGTCACCTTTTTTGATAATATCAACTTTTCATTTTCTAATTGAATAATTTTATGAGTTTGTTGCTCATTGGTTGTCCTAAAATAAATTTTTTTTCAAAAAAATAACCAATACGCTATTAAGAGATTTTCCAAAAACATTATCCTTTTTATCTAAATTTAAAAAAATAATAATATTTACATTCATATTTCACTTTTGGATTTTAATTTAGTGAGGTTCATTATCAACAGCTAAACAACACTGAAGATAATATGTTTAAAGTACTCACTGTTTTTCTCTTCTATTAGCATTCGACAGCTACTTTTTAAAGTAAAACCACATGTAAAATGTAGTTCAAAAGCTTACATGTTTAATATACATCTAGTATTTAATTCAATTGCATGATCACAACAACATTATAGGGCTTAAGTATAAAATATTAATTAATAAAAAAAACTTCTACTAACAGGAAGGCACAGTCAGCTAAAATAAAAACATAATAAAATCACAACTTACTTTATTTGCTCCCCTCTCATCTCTTCTGCTTTTTCGTTTCCTTCTTTTATTTCTTGCAATAATGACAAAGTTTCATTTTCTGCTTTTGCACGGCTTGTTCTCTCAGAGTCAAGTCTTCTTTGTAGATCCTAAGAGATGAAAGTAAGCTTGATTTGAATTTACAATGTTATAAGGGACAAAATAAAATAAGCAATTAAAGAACAACGACTCAGAGAAGTAAACTAGAATTTTCTATAGATAAACAGCCATCTTGTAAAATTAGAATAATAAAAGAACAATGTATGGGGAGAGTCAAAACACCTGATTTTATTTTTAGAAATATTATCAAAATAAGATATAAACTTTAAACAGATTTATAAATCTGAACCCTAGTATACCCAGGCACAGCGTCCGATATATATTTTTAAACAGCCAATATGAAGTAAGAAATCTTTTAGCATCATACAAAACTTCAGCAGAATGAAAACACAACACCTTACAAAAAATAGACATTATGACAAGATGTCAAAAAAGTTAAAAGATACCATCTAAATTTTTTAAGTAAAAAATAAAATAGAGGAATTTGAGAATAATTTTGTTTTTTTTTTTGGAGAACTGCTAATTACCATACTTGGAAATATATACTATATCAATAGATACTATATATGGTTCTATAATAAGCCAACCTGACAGATTGTTATTTGGATCAATAAATATCTATGGTTCAATAACATCATGCAAGCTAATGAATGAATTTCAAGGAAAGTCCAAAAACAAGATTTTTGGTGAAAATATAGCTATTACAGCCAAAATATAGCATCAGTACTATAGGATAAAATAACATAATAATAGTAATACTAAAAACTGAGTTCTAAAACTTACAAATCAAAGTAATATATTTGATTAATATATAGAATGACCTGCAGAAAAAAAGGATCAATTGCATATTTCCCATAAGGGATTGTGTGCAATTTTATATTAATACTTTGGAGGATACGCTAGAAAAATAAAACTACTTGCTTAAGTTAAATTCTGTCTTAGTCACTTTTGTCTTATAGTGATTGAAGTATATCCAGTCATTAAAATAATGTAAAAATGGTTTATTTTTATTTCATTATAAGTATATCCAGTTATGAAAATAATGTAAAAATGGTTTGATTCCCTTTCCTTATCTTGCTAACATCAATTTAAATAAAAATTGTACCTTTCTCTCCGTATCAAACAAAACCTTTTCATTTTCCAATAAATTTCTTTCACTTTCAAGATTGGAAACAGTTTTTATTTTATCATCCAGGAGTTGTTTCATTTCTTTGTTCTTTTTTTGCTCCTTCTCCAGGTCAAGTTTTATAGCAATTATTTGTGCATTTGAGTTATTATCTTTAGCTGAATCACGTTTTGTTGACATACGCTTTGAATCACGAGAAGGCGTACTGCAACCTTTAGATGTATCAAAACTAAAAGTTTAATAAAAACCAGTTAAAAAGTATCTAATTAATCAAAAATTGATTAACTTAAAAACAAAGTGTCATCGACGTTGGACGTTTTAGGTATATATGAATGAGTTAAAAATGAAGCTATGTAAGGTAATTAATATTGATCTGGCGGCGGCTATTTTTTGTATGCCTAAAATACTTTTCACAATTCGATGTCACTAGTAATACGATATAGGGTGAGAAAGTTACATTTTGTTCCAATGTATAGAAAATTTCACAAAATTGAACTTTAAAGCCTATTCCCCAACAACATAAAATTTTCATCGTAAGAAAGAGGTAGAAAAATCATCTTATAGGAGCTGAGAAAATGACAGCTTTGTTTTGTTAAAATAACGCTACCAAGTCCTAAATATTTAAAGGAAAGATAAAGCTAATTCTTACATTTCATTTTGTGAAGCTAGAGTTAATTGTTTTGTAAATGTAAAGCCGATGAAGGGAAGGTCTTTACCCTGGAAACCCTTTGACTTCTGCATAAAATCTTCTATCTTTGGCCCGTGGGTCTCTGTTTCAAAGTCATCAAAGTTTGATGTGTCGTCTTCTCTATTAATATTTGGAACATATGGAGGAACAGCTAGTAAGAAAAGATATAAAAGCAATTTATCCAATATAATTAGCAAATAAAACTTCAGTTTTATCATAAATCTTAAAGTAACAAGTGCAATTAGCTCATAAAACTTGGTAATGAAGAGAATGATTTATTTCCCATAAATACTTGTAATAATCAAAATATATACTTATTTCGGAAGGTAACTAAAAATTTAAGAACCAAAAAATAATTGAAATTTTATAAAAGAATTTATAACATCAATCACATCTGTGCTATTAAAACATTTTGTCTATTAACAGATTAACTATACTTTCCAAGCTTGAGAGAACAAGTTAATAGGTTTCTTGCCCAAGAAAGTGCTTTGTTTCCACTTAGTAAAAAAACGGTAAATATTATGTACCAACTACCTCTTCCCCAAGTTTCCAAACTGCGTTCAAGTTCCATTAGTGGATGAAATATCAATAAAGGAACAATGGGCTACAGTTGTTGCTGAACGGGTTTATTTGAGATAAACATCAGATAAATTGATAAAAAGATGCTGACAATACTAGGATACATAAGTAAAATATGTGTAAAAAATTGTGAAAAAAATAACACCATAAACTTCTCCTTTTTTTATCATTATTTTTTCCTTGTTTCCCAACTTTTTTCGTTGTAATTTTGCTGTCTCCTTTGATTTATAATCCATGCATTCACTCACTATCTTCTAGTATACAAAAACTTTCCGTAAAGTTTCCTGAGTCAACTTTACAACATCTTAGAATATTATATAATATAACATATAATAATATAGTACATTACATATTTCACCACCTCTTATCAGAGGTTGAAAAAGGTGGTTAAAGAGGAACTTGTTGTGGTTGTGATGCAGGGCGTCCACACACTCAAGGTGGGCCAAGACCTGTGGTAGATGAGATAATGTGGAATAGAATTTCAAGTGCTGCAGTATAGAATGAGGATAACAATTGTTTACAATGTAAGCTCTACTAAACCAAACAACAATTTGATAAGACGCAAACTTTTAAGCGTTTCATTGTCTAGACTACTTTCACACATTATCAAAACATTTGAGTCTCACGTTCATTATTCATTGAATGCTTGCTTACTTTTTTATACTATTTGATGTTTAACTGTTTTTTAATGGTCATTTGTATGCCCTGTGTGATGAAAGGCAAAGTTTCCTGAGGCTTCAGTAAGTACCTTTTTCTCTTAGAGCAAGTAAGGTAGAAATTTTTCAACCTCTCAACAGATTTCAATCGTAAGCCTGTAAGATTTTGAGAAAGTGGGTTGTTGTCAGTTCCTTTTGCTGACTTTACTTCTTTAATGTTAATTTTTCTTTTTACTGAAACTGTTTTTAATGGCACAACCACATCTTCCTGTGGTAGTTATCTATTTTTTTTTAGATAGAACAGTTGAAAACATTTACAATTGTTTGAAGACATATTGATTTTTCAAATCATCAAAAACAAAAATATAAAAAAGGGTTTTCCCTGTAAAGGTTTATCTATATAGATTTTTAACGAAAAAGACAGCAACAAAGAAACAACAACAATATTGCAATCATTATTGATTAAAAACAAATTGAAAAGGAATTTAAACAGAATTAAAGGCAAGCGGTCCCTCTTGGTAGGATAAATAATAGTAATGAACACACAATTTTAAAACATATTATTTAAAATTCTATTTCATATTTTTAACCCTCAAATAGGCTTTTTAATTCTTTTGCTTTTCTGTATAAACCATGTGTAAAAAAAAAAAATATATATATATATATAACAATAGATTATAAACGTAATATAAACAAATGTCAAATACGGTTAATTTTAAATAGCATTTAAGTATATAACATAAATAAATATTTAAATATATATATAAATATATATATATATATATATATATTTAAATATATATATAAATAAATATTTCTACCGTATATTTCTTAAAGAAATAAAGAATATTTTTCTTTTTATTTTCTGTGTGCATGTTCTTTTAAAATTAAGTATTTTAAGCATTTTTAATTTAAGTTTCAATAGAACCAAGGCTTCACTATTTGAGATTAACAACTGAATGAATTAAGCTAGAGCAAAACGGCAAAAAACTTTATTCCATATTACATACAATAACCATCACTTTTGTAGATCATTGCCACAAATTTTGACCAACTTATACAGCAAAATAAAAGTTTCTGCAAATTTTTGGCATCAATGAGGACTTAAAAAAATAAACTTACCATCTTGTAAAGTTGTCCAATCTAAACCTTGAAAGAAAGGGTGTTTAGCAAGATCTGTATAGCCTAAACGACTTTTTTGATCGGTGAGTAGCGATCGAATTAAATGTTTTGCATTATCTGTGAGTGGTTCATCATCAGGAAATTTTAACGAATTCTATAGAATGTTAAATAAAAATTTAAATAATTTTCAATAAAAAACTTTATATTTAAAAATTAGTTATAATTTAGTTTTACTAAAGTTCATTTCTAAGATCTATGAGTAGAGTAGATAAAGAACGGTGATTGAAGTTGCTGAATCTATAAAATCTATTTGCTATAAATAGATATTTATGTTAACTTGTTCAAATTTAATGTATAGACAAAGAAATTGTTGCTAAAATTTTGTGATGTTTTAGTATTGGAATAAAACATACAGCTATATTTGGCTGATATGTAACTACAAGAAATAAATGTTTTTACGTAATAAATTTTATCTGATTTATCATAGCTTTCTGAAGCCAAAATGAATTAAGCAAAAGCATAAAAGTTATCAAAAAAAAAAACAAATTGACGAAATAAAAGAAAAATTACTGCAATCAAAAACAGAATCAAAATATCTTAAAATATCATCAAAAAATTAAGGATACAACAATTAACTTAACAAAGAAACAGGTTAAGTTGCGATCGTATTATTGAAGTATACATGAGGTTACAACTGTTTACGAAAGTAGAAATCAAACTAACATAAATTCTATGGCCATCTTGTCACAAATAATATGAACTATAAAAAAACAGATTAGCTTTAAAAAAATATCTTAACTGAGCAGAACATATTACAACTACCAAATAATAAAATTAATTTGAAAAAGAGAAACATACACTTGGTAGCTTCAATTTCCTTTCAAAGGCTTTTGATATAGTTGATCATAAAGTTTTAATAAAACATTGAAATTTTGGAATAAAACTGAAAAAGGTATTCCACAGAAAAAAAATACCTTCATTATGCCATTAAAATATGAATTTCCTGTGAATTCATCACGCCTCACCCCAAGAATAAAAGACAGGGTCACTTTTATTTTTCATAAACTTAAAAAATCTATTTATATCTACTGAAATATTAGATGAAGAAATATTTGCAGATGATACAAATCCTTTTAATCTAGTATTGAAAAAATCTCATCAAGCATGAAATTAACAACGATGTCTTAAATTAAAAAAACCATAAATAAATATAAAATGAAACAGATTTTCTTCCACTCTTGTAATAAAATATAAATTTTCACCACAAAGTGTACCAGATTAATTGCCCCGCTCAATGTTTAATGATCAAAACCGTTACAGTATTTCCAGTCAGCTAAAATGATTTGGAAAGCTGAAAATTTAGCCTGCAGCACACTCTGTCAGAAATATTCCAAATTGTTTGTTTTTAATTGATTCAATATTTTTTTTTGCAAAATGCAAAAAAAATGGACTTCTAGTTTTATCAACAGAGAGAATTATTGCCCAAAATTTTTGTAAGGTACCTAACGCCATGGAATATATTTGTTTGAATGACACTTTAAGCAAACTCTTTCATCCCTCCTGCTTTTTACAGACTATGGTGAAAAAAACCTTTGCAATCTATGGAGTAGCTACCTTGTGATAATATTTTACAACAAAGTGAAGATCCCAAAACCTCTGCAACAAAATTAAACACCCAAACCACCCCCCATCCCATTTTTCTGAAATTTATCTTAATGCCAGCCACCACTAAAACAAATAATTTTTGAGAATTTCCAACTTATCCCCTCAAAATAAAGAAAAAATTAAGGAAGAAAAATTAGCAATTAAGGATTAATCAGAATCATTAATCAATTTTTTATGAAATTAAGCTTAAGATAAAAAAAAGAGTAGAAGATTTTCAACAAAATTAGATGCATATTATTGTGACAAGCCCTATGAATCAAACTTTAAAAAAAAAAAAATAAATAAATAAAACAGTTTTAGATTCTTCTAACTTACCTGAAAGTTCATAATTTGACTATATACAACAACAACAGAATCAGCATTGAAAGGAGTGTTTCCTATCATCATTTCATATGCAACTACACCAAGTGACCACCAATCACATTCTATGCCATACTTTCCTCCTCCCCCTGAACCATCCATACTCATGAGAACTTCTGGGGCAATGTATTCTGGCGTACCAACTGGCATTTTACTTACCACCTAAAGGAAAGCAACTTTGAATAACATTTTTAAAAAAAAGTGAAATCAGCAACCACAGAAAAAAAATCTCATGAATTACTTTTGGTCATAAGTTATATTACAAATATAAAACTTATCATTTTAATTATTTTCACATATATAAATAACCCATAGATTGTCCTTTTTAGCAGTAAACCAAATGTTTCATATCTGAGACTTAATTATAGCACCAAGCAAAAAAAAAATTCTGTATCTATCTAGAGATTCTTTCTTGATAAAAGCATGCTTTATGCCATACCTAAATACATTAGTTACCAGATCCGCAATTAAAAAAAATATCTTCTTTATCCGGTATTCAATAATATCTACCAGGTTTTTGATAATATTTAACAGGTGCTTGATAATATTTACCTGGTGTTTGATAATATTTACCAGGTGCTTGATAATATTTACCAGGTGCTTGATAATATTTAACAGGTGCTTGATAATATTTACCAGGTGTTTGATAATATTTACCTGGTGTTCAATAATATTTTTAAATACCTTAAAAATATTTTGGGAGAACTTTTTATTCAGAGCAAACACATTTTTTTCAATTTTGCCTGTTTCGGCTGCCAACGTTTTTTTAACTTCAAATTTTAGGAGTTCTAGGAGTATATAAAAAAAAAAAACTTTATTTAGGAGAAATCAAGAAAGGATGAAAATAAATTCAAATTTTAGAATGTTTTAGGGAAAATTTTGAATTTCTAGTGAACAATCTTTGCACAAAAGACAAAAGTAAGCAAATGAAACAGAAAGCTTCAAGTGAAAATTTTAGGCGAAATTTAGGGAAATTCTAAACAAAATTTTAGGATAAATATTTAGGATTTTCCTTATGGTCTTATGACTCATACCAAACTTCAAGAGGGATAATCAACAAAATCAGTTAAAGCTTAAAAAATTATAAAATAGGAAAAAATAGCTATTCTCAACAAGTGTATTATGCACACTATTCTTATCATAAAATTTGAAAAAGAACAATGGACTGCATTTTGAGATAATGAAAAAAGCCTGAAATTTAATTTAATTTAAAAATTCAAATTTAATTTTGCTCTTCAAATAAAATCTGGAAATAGATCCCCTAACTCATTGTGATAAAATTAATTTTTGCTTTAAAAAACAACTGTTGCTATAATCCTGTTGCTAAGGAACAAGAATTTTTGGCAAGATACCAAAAATGCTTTATCTGAATACCTAAGATTAGTTTACAAAAAATAACCATAAAATAGTATAAACATGATTTCACTTTTACTTATGAAAATAAAAAAAAAAATCAATTTGCCCAACAGATAAGAATTGAAATGCAGTCATGTATGTATTGCTCTTAAGCCATCTCTAAATTAAAATAAAACTTTGACATTTAATAAAAATGTCTGTAATAAAAATATTCTTACGAGAATTAAACACATCGAAAATAAAAGTTATAGCCTAAATAAAAGTAACAGGCTGAATTCTAATTAAAATCAAAAACAAGAATTTAGTTTAAAACGATGGTAAAAAGATCATAAATTTGACCTTAGAACTCTATAACAAGCCAGGTGCCTAAAACTGAAATTTTATTTTGGAAATTGTAACAACTAAATACATATCATACCATTTTAGCAGAAGAGAGTTTCGCTGAACTACCAAAATCAGCTAGTTTGATATGCCCTAATCTATCAATTAATACATTTTCTGGTTTTATATCACGATGCACATAGCCTAGTGCATGCACAGCATGCATTGCCATTATCATTTCCCCAAGGTAAAACTGTGCAATGTTTTCTTCGAAAATATCATCATATTTAGCAAGCAAGGATAATAAATCACCACCTGGGTGAAAATCCATAACAAGAAATAAATTTTCAAAATCCTGAAAAGCGTATTGTAGTGAAGTGATCCAAGGATTTCCAGCAAATGCCATGATATCTCTTTCTTCCTCAAAGAATGCAACATTATCTTGAGAAAGAGTTTCTGATTTTTTTAAAACTTTCATTGCGTATACATTCCCGGTGACTTTTTCACGGACAACATGAACCTAAAATAAAACATTTATTTTTTACCGATGCAGCCTGAATAAACAAAATATTTTAGGATGCGAAAAGATTAAGTGCCAGGCAAATGACAACCAATAAATTATATTCCATGTAAATGAACATAAAATTTTATTATAATATCATAGTATCATTCTTGACTTGAAAATGAGTGGTATAGTCAAAAAGTCACTGAGACTTATAGACCTACAAATGAAATAATCAACAAGTAGTAGTAGCTAATAGACCTTGGGTATGTAAAAAATTTTATATGCAAAGAAAATAGTATATAAGTTATATATTTTTTGTCAAAATGGTCAAAGGCAGTAACCTAAAATTTAGAAAAATTAAGAACTACCAAAGAAAACATTAAATGTGATTTTTTTAAACTTTTTTTGGTCATTTTCAGACTCAGGTTTTCAAGCAAAATATTTTCATAATCAATAACACTAATGCAATAT
>JAUZNK010044172.1:0-16766 GCA_035046665.1 Euphysa ruthae | reverse complement strand
CCATACCATTAAATCTTTTTTTTTGTGTAATCTGTTCTTCCAATAGATCAAACCAAATCAAAATAAATCTCAATACTGTCGATGGAGAATTTAATTCTATTTGGAGCTTTATTGCATATTGATCATTAGTAGCGTAAGAAAATTTGTTGTTTGTTGAATTCTGCTGCAGTTTTCTTCTATCAACAAGCTTGCCATGCTTGCGCAAACCTTTATATATTGGTTTATTTAGATACGAGTAACAGGCCCCAGTGTATAAATAATCAAATCTGAGTTTTATGTAGCTAATCGAAAATCGATATTTCTTGAAATATAAATTGGGTATTGTCTTGATTTCATGTCAATTTCTTGATTCGTGTTTTTCTGAATAAGTTATTTTCTGCTAGGCTTGAAGTTAAGGAGAAACTAAAACTTACCACACCGAAGTAAGTGGTACTCATACGCTGAGTGGGCGATACCACGGTTTGAACCGATGATCTTGTGGTTGGGAGCTCAGATGCTCTACCGACTGAGGACTGAGTTATCTGAGGACTGAGCTGTCCGTGTGCTTATCTAACCGGCTATTGCTGGAAAGTTCTCCTAAATGGGTAAAGAGTGCTTTAGTTGATATAATCGCTGGTGTTTTACAAGAGTATTTTTTTGTACTTTTTGCTCTCTTTAATCCATAGAACGATCTTTTCAACAACATTAAATGGGTCATTAGTGTTTAGTTACAATACTGTTAGTTTACAATATTGTTTTGGTAATGTAATTTTTTATTTAATTATTATGCCGCAAACAAATATACATAATCTATGAAAAAAATAATTAAGCGAAGTTTTATTTTTCAATTTCAAAATTATTTTTGAAACAAGGCTATAGAAAATATGAGAAGACATGATAGGGCTTTTCCAAAGAAAAAACTAATTACGAAAAAAAAAAAGATTTAAAGACAACGATAAACTAAAAGAATGACAAATTGGGTACTAAGTTGTTTTTTTATAAATTCCGTTGACTCGATTTTCTTTAACATATTGAGTAAATTACTTCTTTAGCTTAAGACATTTAGTTCGAAACAGTAAGGCCACCCAAACAAGAAAAAGACTAAGCCGTTTTTTGGCTCATGTTTATTCATTTTTAATGGTCGAAAAGGTTTTAGTTCGTAGTTTTATCATTGCAACATATATTCTATATTAAGAATAGCCAGATGGAGAATTATAACATACTATTTTATTTTTGTTGAAACTTGAATCAGGTAAATTTTGTTGATTTGTTATAATTTGTAAGAAATATATGTTAGCTAACTACTATGGGAATATAATAATATGGGTGAAGTGGTCCCAACAAAACCACCTAGCGATGATGGTATAACAAACGAGAAAAATGGAAATTCAATAGTCGGAGCACAAAAAAGTGCAGAAGAAGATACTACAACAAATAATGAAGAAAAAAAATTGGAAAATTTTGATAAGTCAAATGGGACTTCAAATAATCTAAAAAATGACATAGGTGCAGCAGTGCCACATAAAAAACGACATTTTCGTTCTGCATTTAGCAAACGATTAAGGCTTATATTTAAGCCGTGGAAATGGAGAAGGAAACCACCCAAAAATATGCGATCTAAATCACTAGCAACGCCTGCTCAGAGAACTTTGAGTGGTAAGAAGCATATTTGGCTATATCTATATTTTTATTAAAATATTTTCAGTTATACGTAGATTTTGTGTTTTGGCAGCATAAAGTATTTGGCAATTAGACATTCACACAAAGAAGACTTGTTAAAAATTATACTTTTCTAAATTAATCAAATTATATTTTACTTTTCAGCCTTCCTTTTTTGCAAATTTTTTGTAATTTGCTAAAATTTTACTTTTGGGTATTACAAAATCTATAAAATCGCAATTTGATAACTTGCTGAGGCTGCTATTACCTATTTCCACTCCAGATTTTATTTTTTCACTAAGGAATAAATATAAGTAAAAACAATTAAAAATGCTTCCTTTCAAAACACAAATTCTGATGATTTTCTTTATTGCTTATATAAAAGCATTTTGAGAGGTATATATATATGTATTTTCTTCTTCAAAATTGGCTTTTTTTGGCAATTTTCATCATTTTTTTAAATTAATGTGCATCACTAGTATTTACAATCATAAATCTAGAGGAAAAAGAAGGTATATATATAAATTTGAAAAAATTTTTTTAAATCTAGATTAAAGAGCAAATCTCACAATTCCTCATCACAAACCAACTTTTTATAGTAATTTTTTACTATGATTTAAAATATCATTGTTTTCAAAATGTTTATTATTTTTTTATTGTGTTTATTTTTTTTAAATTTTATATATTGTTATCAAGTAGAGAGAATGGTTGTTAAGACTTTGCTTTCTGACAACAATATCTGCGAGTTTGATATTATATAAAAGTAAAAATTTGATTATATTAAAATTATTGTAGTTTTAACAGGACTGGTAATTCATGAATAATTAACAATTAGGTTAAATTGAAGTAAATTTAGTAGTTGCCAAGAAACAAAGTAAATCGTAGACAAAATATTTTTTTCATTTTGCAGTAACGATCGATCATACTGGCTTCATATAACAGTAAACTACAAAACATAAATTACAACTTAAAAAACAAGGTGTGTGCGATGTCCTTTTCCACGAAGAAAACCAGCGCACAACAGCAAGAAAATGTTGTTCGATCAAACAAATCAACAAGTGTTTTACTTTGTGTTGCTAAAAATATTATTTCTGGTATATAATGAGTAAAACCAAATAATTATTAAATAATTAGTATTTTCTATTTAATTTTTTTTCACTTTCAATTGGGAATTTTGACTTAATTAGTAGGCCTTGTCGTGAGAGGTGGGCAATTGCCTACCCCTTCGCCCGCCTGTATTCATTTACAAAGGCTAAAAATCGCCCGTGCAAAACACCTTTTGCTGAACAACATTTTTGTAGTAGTAAAAATAAAAATTGATTGCAGATTAATAAAAACAACAAAATACGGTAACAAATGAAATGACACAAGTTTGAAGTTGTTTTCAATTTTAAAAATATAACCAATATTATATTTACAAGATCAACTTAAATATTTCAAAACAACAAGAATAAATCGTAAGCAATAACTGTTTAATCACAAAATATTATTCTTACATAAAATATATAAGTGTTTATTTTGTCTACGATTTACTTTGTTTCTTAGCAACTATGAAGTTTACTTCAATTTAACACCTAAATCTTTAATTATTCCTGACCTACGTTAAAACCACAAAAACTTCAATATAATCGCTTTGCTATTTTTATTTAATATCAAACACGCACATATTAGCGTGAGAGTCTTAACCGCTTCGCCAGACAACCATTATCTCTTCTTGATAATCATTTTGAAAATAAAAAAAATTAACTCAATATTGTGATTTTTAAACATTCCGACTCTCAGACAGCATGTCACTTAAAACTTAATACGTTTGCTAAGTGGAATTAGTAGAAATTTAAAATCTGATGTTATTTATGGTAAAAAATGTGACATTTTTAAAAATAAAAATGACTAAATTTAAAAAAAAGATTAAACATGTGAAACTTCCAAGCCTTATAATGTTGTTTTTTAGTTTCAGTTGATCTTTTAAGTAGATTCTAAACACCTGGACTGTTTATAAAAATAGTTGAGACGCTGCTGAAAGTGGTATGGTTTAATTGTAGCAGAACATTTAAAACCTACAAGGTTATGTTTGGCTGGAATGAAATTAAAATTTTATTAGAAAAGTAAAATTAATCAATTGACCTTTTTTAAATTTTTGTATTCTCATCATATCTTTGTTGATATTTTGGCATCAAATCTACAAAAGATTAAACCAATCAGTTTTGTGAGCCCCAAATTATAATTTTTAATATTGGCTTTAAATTTTTAGGTTATGAAATGTATTATTCTAAAATAGTGTCTTTTTGAGGTTGTTATTATAATGGAGGATCAGTTTGTTAAAAAAAAATCTTTGTGATTAGCATCATTGAAGAGATTATTGGATTAAGGGAAGCTAGCAAGATAATTTGTATTTGAAAGTTATTCTATAACTTTCACCTTTGTGTTTACTGAGACCTGCATATTATGGCTGATGAGGATTTCAGCTATTTATTTGAAATAGTTATAGTGTTGTTAGGATAAATAGTATACTGTCATATCAATTTGGGTTTGTGTAAAACTCTTCTTTTGACCCTTTAAAAAAAAAAAAAAAAAACCTTATTTTGCTTCTAATTTCATGCCATCATGATGTTGTGATAGAAAACTAAGAATAAAAATGATTTAGATCTTCTTTTCTGCATTTTCAACTTATCTTATTAAAAAGAATATATAAAAGTAAATTTCTGTGGCCTAACATTGAAATTTTTTCAAAAAAATTTTTTTTCCAAATTTAAGGAAAAACTTGATATGTTTATAAAAAGTGTGTGTGACTTACTGATGATGCTTTTGATGATTTTAGCATTGTGAAAAATAGTCAAGATATTCTGGTTAAGCAACAACGATAACTAAAAGTAATTTCCTGCAAAAAGTTTCTCTTAAAGCTTTAGATACACTTAGTGAAGGTCTTTGTCTTATTTACAAAATTGAGGTATCTACCATGAAATTTAAAAATACCACGACTAACTATCTCACTTATCAAATTTTTCTTGAGCGTAAATTATTATTTTTCCATTAAAAAAAAAATATGACAACAGATAAGTCAAACAACTGACTTTATTTAAAAGTTTGCAAATATATATGGCTATAGTCAATATTTTGGTGTGCTGTTGATAGACGTATCTGTGGTACTCTACCGCATAGTCTACATTTTGCAAAATTACGGGCTGAATAGTTAGAACACCATAGCCTTAAATTTGTTTGTGGATGTTTTCTGGATAAGAGGCAAAGTGCTTAACAGAATTTGTGGCATTATAAATGTTGAACGAGCCACAGGATTAATGAACTCATTTTCATTATTGCCATCTCAGCTAGCTTAAGAAACTTAGAAAATCAGCTTTGGTTGGAGGTTAAGGTGAAATTTCCTCAAAAATTTAAATATAAGTCCTGATTAAACTGCCAAAACAACTATTGATAAGGTCCCCAAATTAGTACTCAACTATTTGTCTACCATGCTCCAATTTATGATTTTCTTATGCTTCTGGAAGTGCTAAATATATATATTTTTTATGCGTACCAGTTTTCAAAATTTTTAATATGGTGTATTTGGTCAATCAAGTTTTGGTCAACCAAAATGGTTAGTGTCATCAGCTATTCTAAAAGCTGTCATCAGCTCAAAATTAAAATTTATTAACAACTTCCAGACATCAATTATTTACATATTATTCTTGACACAATAATACATAAAATTTATTCAAAAATATTATTTTCATTCTGGTTGATGTTAATATGATAATGCATTATTTATGTTTTGGTTGATGGGAATAAATATTTTATGTTTGTGAATATCATATTTTATTGTCTTTCCTTAAAAGTCTTGATAGTATAAGATAAATGCATGCATAAGATAATTCTTTTTATTCATTATTTTGATATTAACAAACGTCGAAAATTTTATTGCTTTTCTGAGGGTTACTGAGTTCCTTAAATCATCGAGCACGATGAAACCTAACATACTTTCCAAAGCCTTGCTTTCTTGAAATAGGCTTTTTTTTAAACTGACTTTTGGCAAAGCTCATCAGAATCCTTTGAATTCAATATTAAGTTTGTGTATTTGTCCATCTGGGTAGCTTTTCTGATTATTATTTGAAGCTGTTGGGCCATATAGGGTAGGGTAGTGACAGACCTGAATAACTTGGAATATTCAGAGAAATATGAAGCCTTTTAAAAATTCAGAGAAAGAGCAAGATATTCTCAGCTATGGGAAAAACCACAGAGTTGTCATAATCTGGTTTCATCCTGTTTGAAGCTTCTTTGATGAAAAGGCCTTGAGAATTTATTTTTTTAAGTACACTTCTCATGTTTTTTTAGAATATTATTCCCAAATTTAGTGGAAAATCTTTTGATAAGAACAAAACCGGTTTTATGCTGTTAGAAAAAGTTGTTCCTTTGATTTTAGTATGTCAGCAATTTTGAAACAGTGAATTTATACCAAACTTGTTTTATGTTTGAGTCTGTGCCATTAAATACTTGTTTAACCTGTGTAGTAAAATAATAAAATGTTTAGGTTGAATTTACGTTCCTAGATTTATCATTCGAATGAAAATTAAGGATCTTGAAAAACGAACATGGAGTTCTTTTGCTTCGGTTCATAGTTTAAAACTCTCATGTAAATTTTTATGATTTTTTAGGGAAGAATATTGTGGTGTTAAAAGTGTTTGCTTGTGTTGGAAAATTATATTTTTTTGATAAAAAAAAGGTTTTTTTGTTATAGGTAGCGACGCAACAGTCTCTCCTATTCAAAATGAAGTTAAAAGAAAGTCCTACTCCACAAACGACCTGACCAATATAGAGCCTTTAGATGTTAAGTTTACACTTGATCTAGATAAGCCCTTAGATGACAACACTAATACAACTACAGTTACAATAAATGAAGTACTTACGCCTGAGATCAGTGAAGAAGATAATATGAATTATGAAGAAAATATAAATAATGAAGAAGAAAATATAAAAATAGACAAATCTTTGACAGATATTACTTTAGAAACTCAAACAATTCAACCATCTACCAATGAAGAAGAAAAGACAACGGAAGGTGCTACTGAAATACATGGTACTTTTTTATGTCTATGTAGGGCACGATGTACAGGGTTTTCTCTGGAAGGATCTGCAGTAGGGAGTGTCCAATTTTTTCTCTTGTTTGTCACTTTTCTCCTTAGTCGTTCTTCTGTCCGTTTGTATGTTCGTCACTTTTTTCCAAAATTGCGGATAACATTTTTTGGAATTTTACCTAAAACCAGAAAATCATTAATCATAAATTATTGATGAATAACAGTTTCAAATTTTTGAAATAAAGGTTATTACTACCGTGTCTCAGTCTCGTAAAAGTTATTACTACCATGTCTCAGCCTCATAAAAGTTATTACTACCGTGTCTCAGCCTCATAAAAGTTGTTACTACCGTGTCTCAGCCTCATAAAAGTTATTACTACTGTGTCTCAGCCTCATAAAAGTTATTACTACCGTGTCTCAGTCTCATAAAAGTTATTACTACCGTGTCTCAGTCTCATAAAAGTTTCCTATTACAGAAATTTAGCCTCAATCTCATTGTTTTATAAGTATTTCCATGATCACTGTTCTGATGATTTGAAAGAATTAACACCTTTACTTATGGCTCTCTCAAGGACCATACGGTTTTTATTTGCTACTCATTCTTTAACGGTACAGATCCCTAAATTTCACAAAAACTTTTATTGATCAAGTTTTTTCCTACGCACGGCTTGCTTGTGAAACTATCTGCCTTCTAATCTTTTAAAACTAATGTCAACTACTATCTTTTTCAGTTTGTGTAAGACTTTTATCTTTTGTGTATAATAGGGGCTTCTAGCCTTGCAGAAAGCAACTGATTAAAAAAAAAACTTGTTTTTTTTTAAATTTTACTTTTACATAAACAATAAAATAATATGAAATAGTTTGAAATGAAATGAAGCTGTTGTCTAGTTAGGACGCTATCCATCACAATGTTAAAATTAATAAAATTGACTTTGGCAGTAATACAAGTATTGACAGACTTTGTAACAACAGAATAGACCCTTAAAATTTAGTTCAGCAAGCCTTGTCAAGAGTAAATAAAGCAAAGCTTTTGGTCTTTACAAAACCTGTTTGGATATTTTCTAGCATGTGCTTGATTATTTTGTAGTCTTTACAATAATTGTGTTTTGGTGCACTCTCTTTAACTGCTGCTGTTATGGTGTTGTCTTTAGAGTCTTCAATAGAATCTATGAAAGAAGATGTTAAAGAACCAGTTTTAAGTATAGAGACAAGACAAGTTCAGAATGAAGATCAAGAGAAACATTTGATGACTGAGTATGAAAAGTCTTTCAAGTAAGTTTTATTCAGTTCTTGTAATAAAATGTGCATGCGAAAAGATACAGTGTTATTCTCTAAAAATGTCTTTTGAATAAGTTTTATTCAGTTCTTATAATGATTTCTGTTAATCTTTACCGTAACCGGAGCTGATATTTCAATTTGGTTGTAATTTTTTGGTATTGAACTCAATCTTAACATTTTAAGACCTAAGAAAATTGAAGGGTCAATTAATGTTTGAATTTACTGCTACAGTGATTTTGACAAATATTTTAAGAAAATTGCTTTTAAGAGAATATCATATCTCCCTTTATACTTAATGGGTTAAGTGTATCAAATAAACAACCATCATAATCACAAGTAACCTCAGAGCGTTTACAATTTGTTCTGCTAAAATTGCTAGAGCATTTACAATTTGTTTTGCTAAAGTTGCTAGAGCATTTACAATTTATTTTGCTAAAGCAATTAATAATCTCCCTAGCAATACCTCAAAAGGAGTGTTGGTTAAGCTCTGTCTGGAGAAAGTTTATCGTGTCTCCCTCTGGTAATTGGTACAGTTTTGTGGATTTAGGTTAAAGATAGGCTGTATGAAACTTGTGCCAAAAGTGTGAATTTGTATGAAGAGAAACATGGACAGTGAAGCTAAAGATCTTGATTGCTTGGAAAGGAATGACATTAAAAGAGAATGGAAGAGTATATAGATAGATAGCTCCAGAAGCAAAGCCCTAAGGTAAACTGAGAAAAACATGGAAAGAAGTAATAAAGACAGTTTTGCTGCAAGGCCTACCACTTTTGAGATCAGGTCATAAGACAAGCTCAATTTCAAGCGGTTATAACATAATGAAATTTTTAGATTTGAGTTGAAGTCATTCGATGCAGGCTTGTGATCAATTTTACATGCACAGTATGTTGTGCCCATTATTAAATCCATAATTAAATCTCGGGGAAAGAAAATGAACACAAAAAAATTTTTTGCAAATATTGAGTCTTCAATTTCACCTCATCATTTTGAAATATTTATCCAGTTTAACTTCTTTGTTCGTGAGAACCGTGAGAACATATAGTTCATTGGACTTGTACATTGAGAGTATTATAATATGTAACAGTTATTTCTTTGTTGCTGTCAATTTGCTGCAGATGGTTGGCTCCATATATCCATAATTATGAAATTAATCCTCTAGATTTTAAATTTTATCTTTATTGAAATAAGGATTATTAGGAATGGTTTTATTATGTAGCCGTATAAAGGATATTAGAAATAGAGTCTGGGCGGCGAATAAAAAGTAGTAGTTTGTCATTTAGAAATGACACATGATTGTGATGCTTGTTTTATTAACTAAAGAACTATGGAAAAAGCTAAAATTAAATGAATATATTTGATACAAACTGTTAATATCCATAATTTTCAGCTTTCTCGTCATGCTACCACTTTAGTAAAGTTTCTCCACCAAGTTTTTTTAACTACCCAATTTTAAGATTTCAATAAAGCTAATATTTCAAGTTTATTTTCAGATGCATAATACATGAGGTGGGGTGATAATATCTTCAGATTGTGTAGCAAACTGGTTTATGTATATGGTATTGAATATATAAATAATCTACCTTACAACCTCTCTGATAAAAATTGGTCTAATGCTTGGGTTTTCCCTAGTGATGAAAATTGGTCTAATGCTTGGGTTTTCCCTAGTGATGAAATTTTGCGAGCTAATTGTGCATTCAGATATTTTTTTTCCAATTATCAACATTGAAATTAGAAAATGTTCTAAGCTTGATCTTCAGCTTGCCATGTAATATTCTCTTTGGCTTGGACCATAATTCATAAAAGGGTTTAAGCTATTGCTGTTTAACACTTCTTTGATGCTTAAAATTACGCCTAACTTAATTCCATGTTATTGCAGGCATTGCCTCATGAATCCATACTGCTGTGGCTATATTTCACTACAGTTTTTACATAAAAATGAAAGCAATACACAAGAAAACATTTCTTTGAAGATATTAATTTTGTTGATTAAGTATGATCTACATTTGATATTTTTTCATTGACGAAAATTGAATATCAGATATAGCATAAATTTAAGACAAAAGATAATATGTAATACTTAAAATTTTATAAAAAGAAACTGCTTAAAATAACGCATTTCAATAGACAAAATTTTTCTTCACCATAACTAAATTTTTCTTGTTCTTAACAAAAATTTTTTAATCAATTTCAAACAAGAGGAATATCATTTATGCAGTGTGTTCAATTTTACGCATTCTCCACTTGCAAACTAATACTTGTAACATAAAACTTTTAAAATTTTCTAAAGCACTCTTTTCAAATAAAGGGTGGTTACACATTTCATCCATTAAACTTTCTTATATCAAAAAAGTTTATAGTGTTATATTTTTGTTCTATTACTCAGTATTTCATTATTGTAAATAATTTAAAATTCAATTTTTAAATCATGGACAGACCTCATGTTCATTTCAATTCAACCATTAAGCAAATTAGCTGATTTTACAGGCGAAATAGATAATTTTTTCTTAGATATTTATGTTATCGTGGATATAACTAGGAGTTAAAAGAAGCACTCTAAATTCAAGATATATCGACAAAGCTACCAAAAACTGTGATTTTTAGAGAAAATCAAAAATAAGGGTGTTAGCCTTTAGTATTTATCCCCTGATTTATCCAATTACGCGACTGAAAACTATGAGAAAGGAAGGCCAATACATAATTTCATATTCTGTTTCAAGTAAGCACCAGCTTCCAGGGGCAAAAATTATATCACCCCCACGTCTCCATCTGCGTTTGTATTTTCACTAATTCGAGATTATTCACCAACTTAGGTAACACTGACTCACACAAATAAACTGAAAGCTCTGGTTTGCTAGTGAGAATAATATTTGGATTTTTTTGAGTAAAACAATAATTTGGGCACAAATCAAATGAAATTTCAACAGAGAAGCAGGTTAGATTGCTATTGCAAATGGATTAATTTATAAAATTTTATTAATCTTGGGCGTATAACCTGACGGAACACAAAGAAACAAAATAAACAACAGAGGATAGCAGTAATGAGTTGGGTTTTAGAGCAATCCGTCCACTAAAAATGAAATTGCATGTACCCAAAGGAGATATATCACTGTTATATTTGTCCTAGATTTTAGATATTTGTCCCTTCACTTTCATGAAATTATTTATTTGTTTACTGTATCAATAAAATACCTAAACTTGTAAATAAACTGTTTATTACTTGGAAGCGAAAAAATATGATTTTCAAATACAAATCTTGTTTTGTACCAATTTGTGATAATACAGGGTTTGGAGGTAATCTGTGCTGTGATAATCAAGCAGAGCAGTGTTTATAGTAATCTTTACTTATAATCTTTACTGTCAGGTTCTGATGAATAAAAACATTGAAAATGTATCCCTTTACTTTCAATAGGTATTTATTGCATCCTAACATCTGGCCGAAATGACTTAGCTGTTGAAGCCAAAAGTGCACTAGTGGTGTATTCCATTTCAATCTTCTATGCACTGTAGTTTTATTGGTTTTCATTCAGCAATTTTTAGCAGTGTTTTTTTTTCAGTTTTTTTCTTTATTTCCTGCGGAAGAAACATTCACAAATCTAGTTTATCAAAATGTGGTGAGTTGAATTACAGCAATAAATGAAAGAACAAAACAAATTGAGAAGAGCTAATGAATGGTAGTAGGGTTTCAATTTTCTAACAGTTTCATTGTTTCTGATAGAGGAAAGTTTTCGTTTCATCTCAAAAAGTTGCGCTTAAAGTTATGCTGAAAAATTCCCCCATTCCCTTTTGCTTTTTTTTCTTTTTTTTTTTTATTTTGTTTGGGTGTGCCAGGCCAAAAATTTCCAAAAAAGTGTTGATTAAGTAAACAATTTGACCTTTAAAACTCACCTATCTAATGGATTGCTCTTTAAAATTTACCTATCGGAGGGATTGCTCTTTAAAACTCACCTATCGGAAGGATTGCTCTGAACAGAGGTTGCAACAGTCAACTTTTTATGATGAGTCAATTTATTTTAGCTTATCAACTATTCAAAGGAAATTAGGTATTATGGTATTATATTTTACATATTTTTTTATAATAAAGAGCATATCAATGAATCAATTCTCTATTATACAGTGATATGCATTATTATGTGTAGAATAGCCCTACAAATGAATTTCTGTTAAACTGCAACACATACTTTGGCATGATTACCCTTAAGACCATAAATATTAATTCTGCTATCAATACTAAATTATATGTCAGCTTTTTTGTTTGTAATAGCAGTTGTTTGGGTTAAGTTACACTGTGCTACTTCTTTAAAACATCTGGCAAATTTAAGATGTTAAGTGATTTATAATATTGAAATTTAAAGAATGTTTCAATCAGAAATTTATAAAATATTTTTTTATCAGGGTAACCCTATCTAAATATTTTCGTAAATTTATACTTCATATTAATGAAAGTAAATTTGATAGCAAATTAGATTTAATTAATGTTTCTGCATAAAAACAGGCACCTTAGTTGCGATCTTCCACACCATTTTTATTTTATTTTTTCTGCTTGATATCCAAATGTAAGCAAGCAAATAAACTTCAAGCAGCGCAAAATAATTGCATTCAGTTTTGCCTTCAGCTAGGTAATGACGGATCAAACCTATTTTAAAAGATAAAATGGCTAAATATGAATGGGAAGTCTTTAAGCGGTTTAAAACCAAAACTCTGTTTCTTACCTGAGACTTTCACAATAGGGTGATCTAGTCATTGATGTGAACGTTGATGTGAATGTTGATATGAATGTATTCTAGAGTATTAATTCGTTCAAACACTTAAAAAAGTCCTACTTGAGTAACATGAAGCAAAAGATTAATATATAATTAATTCTTATCTCAACAGTCAATCTCAATTTTATGTTATTTTTAATTGAAACCCCCTGATATTCTTAGGCATTGTTTTTATTTGTATCCACTTTTTGTAAGTGACGATAATGATAAAATAATTTTAATTATTGTATCTTTGCACAAAAGAATAATATGAATATACGCTGAGAAAATTAATAAGCGAATTATGAAGAATAATATGAACATACGCTGAGAAAATTAATAACTTTTGAAATTGCAACAGATAGGCGCAACAATTATAAATATTTTGCCAATTAACACTTTTGTAAGTTAAAGCATTGAGTCAATAATGAATGTCATAATCAATAACAAACAACACTGTTAGATTTACGTAGAAGATTGAGGTTTACTGCTATTTTTCAGATAGAAGTGGAAGAGAATTTGTTTGTAATCAGCTATCAGAGAAAATTTGATCAACACACATTTGTAGCAATCTGGAAAATACTTACCAATTGTTTACATTCTGATTTTTTAGCCAACTATAATCATGATTTAGATTCACAAAAGTGTGAGGAAAAAATAAATTTAAAGAAGATATGAGCAAGAAACAACAAAAAAATTTTAGATATGAGTGACAAACAACAACAAACAAATTTTATCTGTTTTTATTTCCTAAAAATTATATTTTTAATGGTTGAGGTTATGTAACGATTTTTGAATTGGCTTGATGGACCATCAGACCATATGTATAAATTGAGTAACGGGACAGAAATTGCCCCTCCCCCCATACAGTTGTTCCTGTAAGTAGTTCCACTTAAATTTTCAGATTTTTTTCTTGGACAGTTATCTATCAAGATGAGCTTGAATTGCAAGGAAAATTTCCCTTTAAACCTTTCACTGTTTTCACCAGGAATTAGCTTAATTTGTTTATTTTGTGACTAAAGGGACACAAAAATATATTCCAAACTGCTTGTCTGTTTTAATTTCCACCAAAAACTTCATACCATCTATTTTTTTACAAACGTAGTTGTGTGATTAACTATTTTAAGTAGCTTAAAGAAAGAAAACAATGAAATGTCCAATCACAGATCAGGTTATTAAATACATCTTTAAAATTTGATCATTCAGCACAAGCTGAAAGGATAGGTATATTATGGCCGTGTACTACTTAGTAGTATGACACCATATATCATTTTCTTTCTTTAACCTAAGGGTTATCAAAGAATATTAGTGGAATATTATAATAAAGTTTTTTACATCATTGTCTGACTTTACGTGGAATGCCTGTTTATTAAGTAAAGTTTTCATTTGATGCAATAAAATTAAATGTTTCTCTTAGCGCGCTAAGAAAAGCATATTTAGGGTGCTTTTTGGCTTTTCTATTTCTATCTAAGGCTACAAAGGAAATAGATAATATAAAAGATCCATGTTCTTTAAGAGGAAGCAATCCCTCTTAAATACATAATTATATGCAATTTACATTTTTTCAAATAGTTTTATTTAATAAGATGGTTGCAAACTACGGTTAAAAATTTTTCCTCTTTACCAATGAGCCTTAGCAGCAAATATTTTTTGTGAAATCTCAAAATTTTCTAAATGAAACTTCTAAGACTTTGTGGGTCAGAACTGAAGAATATTTGCTAGCTTCAAAAATATCATGAAAATACAACATGATATAATTCAGTGATAGGCATGAACTAACTTAAACACTGCCCTCTTCTGTATCAGAAGTAGCTAAAAATGGTGACAAAGGTCGTAGTTCGAAATTATATTACACAAAAGCTTGAAATTTGTTTATACTATTTTGCTGAAATAAAACAGCATGTCTATGTAGAGACGTTTTATTACAACTACGGAATATATACACATAAAAATAAAATTTCTATCACAGGTTTGCAGTATCCCCAAGTGAAATATAAAAACGATGCAGGTCTCAGTTCTTCTTGTGGAAAATGTGTATTTCTAATTTATTCCAAATATTTTGTTTTTTCTTAAAAATAGCTAAGTAATAAGGCATCAAATTTTATATATATATGTATGTGTACTTAACGCGGAAGGTTCAATTTGCTGTGAATGGATGCTTCTCATTAGCCTAGGATGGCAAATATCCTAGTGTATGACACCATAATAAAACTGGTTTTTACCATAAGGTTAATGTTAGGAAGGTCATCCAGCTGTAAAAACTTTCTCCGGCTTTTCACCAAATAATTACACATGTCTGCTACACATGCAAGCGTATAAAGACACTAATCTTACTCTTTTTACACAGAAACACATTATACAGCAATTCCGTAAACTTACCAGCGTCACCAAAGACTTTTTAAATCTTTATGAAATGTAAAAAAAAAAAAAAAACATGTCTAAAGGTGTACTATATGAATTTTATTCATTAATTGTTTTCAAATAGCAATTCCTTTAATTTAAAAATCTTTTTGCCTCCATTCCATTGCATTAAAAAAAAACGTAACAGCGTGACAGTAAAGTAACCTCTTTTTGAAAATTTCTGAGAAACACAAAAAGATTTTGCTCTGTTATTAACTTTATTGTTAGTCAACTTATTTTTTCCTGTAGCCTAGACTATAAGAAATAACAAAAACATAATTATATTTTTAAAAGTTTCATATACTTCATTCAGCTCTAATTAGTATAAATAATAAAAAGTAACAGTGTGACGTAATGACGCGACGAGTCAATTTAAACTGAATAAAACAAACCAATCACAACTTCAAGTTAGAATATTTCAAACTTTTTCTTTCAAATTAAACACAGCTTTATATAGCGATTTAAAATGTCTAAAGTAGGTCAATGTTTGAGTCGTTTAGGTTTGAGTCGTGAGGAAACTCTTAAACTCCTTTCTTTAAATTAGGACAGGGGATAACTTCTACTACTTCAGCATAGTTGTTGGACCCTTTATCATTTGGTGTGAGTTTGGCTCTTTTCTTTGACACTGCAGATGTATATTGCACTTCTAAGTTTTGAAGTGATACTTTTATGACCAGTGTTACCAACTTCTTTTAGATAGATGAAGTAGATCTTGAAGATGATGCAGAAAACTCACATGTAACAACTACAAACGATCCATATTTTTATTTCATCAACTTTTTTGGGGGATAAATTTATCATTGATTTTGGTGATCAGCGATGTTGTTTAATTCATTTACCTTACATGCAGCAGATGAGTAAGGCCGTGTGACAATTTCACTAGATTATTTGTAAAATAATCTAGTGAAATTACACAAAGGCTTTAGCGTTTGAAATAACTATAACCATCTATTGGACCTTTCCCATGGGATGCAGCAAAGAAATTCCAGTGAAAAATAGTGCCTGATCCTCCAAGAAAATTTTCATTAAAAATATTGAGCCTTTTATTACAAAATTATAGCAATTGTTTACAAAGGTCATAGATTTCCTTGGGTCAGTAATTTTATTATTTGATTGACTAATCCTAGATCTGATGATCCATATCTCTGGTCTTTAAAGAAAATATATTTTGGATTTAAATTATTATTATTTTTTTTTTTTTTTTTTTGCTCTTTCTGTTTTAGGGACGATTTCATCTAACTTGGACATGTCCATAACTATAACTTTTAGTATGTCCTTTTAATAGCCATGTTTCAGCCTTTGATTTTATATTATTTATATGTAAAAAGTAAACAATATATTTCCAACTTCGTGTTTTAGAGTATGGCCAACAAATATTTATCGAACTAATTTATTACAGAAGGGTGTTTGGTTCTGGTGTACTTAGAGCTCCCATTTGAGCTTACGGCAGAGAAAATCATTGGGTTCGATCCCACAGCCTTTGGATCCAGAGACCATTGCCCTATCTTATCCGCTCGGCCAAACAACCATGTAAGACACATAAGAATCCTTTTTTTTTAAAATGACACATAGAAGTTTAAGTTATCTATTCAGCTGCATTATAATGTTATAATGTCAGTTAGATATAATAATATATAATATATATAT
>JAUZNK010044161.1:0-16768 GCA_035046665.1 Euphysa ruthae | reverse complement strand
ATAAAAAAAAAAATAGATATATATATATATAAAAAAAAAAAAAAAAATATATATTTATATATATATATATATATATATATATATATCAAAATAGCTATTATTCCTACAGGAGCTTTTATCGCTCTCAAAAAATTGTTATAAAATAAATGTAGTCCGGAATATTTTGGAATAACAATCATCAGTCCAGAATTCCGGACTAGTCTGGAGAAGTGGCATATCTGAATACTGTGTTAAATGTTTTGCATAAGTGTGTCCTGATGTTTAGTAATAATTTGTTGTTGCTCTCTAAGACTCAACAAAAATTCCCAATCCATATTTGTCACTAAGCTGACTAATATCTCAATAGTGAGTGAGAAGCTTGTGAAGGGATGTGTAATGCTTATCCATGGCCTTAAAAAATGGATAACCAGCAAGAATGAAACTACAAGGAATGTGTATAGGCTGACGTATTGCTCCTTATTATTCTGCACGTCAACCTTTTTTTTTGAACTCATTACTCGTAGAATGGTGTAAAGTTTTTTACCAATGATCACAGGTCACAGGGGTAGAGAAGCTGCTCGACAATCTCTCTTGATTTTCTTGTGCAGGAGAAATCCTAGTTCCGCCTTTTTCAGTTGTATTGGGGTAGTCCCATTTGATGGATGTTTCGCTTAAAATTACACCCTGCAGTTGTGATTTTAGAATTTCTTTTCGTTTTCAAGCTTTGCAATATCCAATATTATTGCAATATTCAAGCTTGCAATTTTCCGAAACTGCAAGGTAACCTTTTTAGGGTTTTGCCTTTTTTTGAACGCAAGAGCTTTTTCCATGTTGAGGTTAATGCACTGTATTGGGTGTCTGAGAGCTTCTCGACTGCAGGCAATGAGCAGACTCTCTGAACAAAGTTACTTAAATTTGTTGATATTCTAGAATTGGTCTTTTCTTTTTCGATATATATCTCAAACAACCTTGTCTCTGGCAACCCCATAATTATATTAATCTAAAACATCAAAACTATCTTGTTTTATGTGTACATTATCAAACCTCTGTTATCCTCACAGGTTATCCTTTTCACATACTCAAATGACAGGATGAGCTTAACAACTGTTAAAATATTTACTTCCTGTAAAATACAATTTACAAGTAAAACACTATTTACAAGACTACGCATTAACAATATTATAGAATAGATCTGAATAATAATCAACCTTCTGCAATCATCTTTACTGAGCCATCTCTATTTGATAGAATAGTTAACATATTTCATATTTAAATACAGAATTGTGAAAAATTAAATAATTATATCAATCTTTCTTTTATCCATTTGTGGCTAATGTAGACTAAAATTTACAGTTATGTCTGAAAATGTAATATAATGTGAAGAAATTATGGACAAAATTTTCAGAACACAATTAGGAATTTTTTAAATAGAATTTCTATAACATAATCTAAAGAAGACCTTGTAAAGAGGTATAATAATCATTTTTTTCTCTTAATCTTCTTCTCTTTATTGTATCTTTTTAAAAAGATATGATTTTAGGTAGTACTTTTATTCTCTTTTAATAAAAAATTATGTTTTTTTTTTTTTTCAAAATTTATTGCTAAATAGTATAAATACCAACTAAAAACAGTTTAAATTCTCTAAAAAATTTTTGTAAATTTCATTAAACCATTGTATGAGCAATAAAATGAAAAAGAAAGCAGAAAGAATAATACACAATATTTTTCAGATAATCAAAACATTAGGTGTAAATTTAACTGCGTATTTATATTCAGCAAAAATATCAACCAACTCTTATCATAACTTTAAATATTGGTTTGAAACCCACTTCTTCTGCACTGTGTAAACAAATTATACTTCTGAGAAGTGAGTGGTAATTTTAAATAAAAGTATAGGCAATGTAAAGAAAAACAAAAGGATAACAATACAATTTTAACTAAACCTGCGGATGATATTAAAAAAAGTCTATATAATCTACAAAACTATAGCAAATCTTTGGATTTGAGATTGTCGTTAAAATTCTCTATGCAGGAGCAAATTGCTATCTTGACAATCGTTTGACAATCGCCAAAACCGTAAATTTTTGCATATAAACAAGAAGAATCTTCTTTTTTTTCATGTTTAAACTTAATTCCAAAAAATAATTAGCTTCGGTTGAAATAAATATCAGTTCCTTCAACTTCCATTTTTAGATGTAAACGAGGACGTCTCATTTTTAGATGTAAACGAGGACGTCTCATTTTTAGATGTAAACGAGGACGTCTCATTTTTAGATGTAAACGAGTACGTCTCATTAACTGTATTTTAAAATCCTTTTTACTATGCTGATTATATAAATAAGTGTAAAGAAGTTCATACAAAAAAAAGAGAGGGGTTTTCAATAAAAAATGTCGATTTTAGGCCTAGAATGACTATAGTTGGACATATTTAGGCCCAGTACTAAAAAACGAGTTTTTCTAAAAATCTAAAACTGTCACTTTTCTACTTTTATGGTTGAAGGATAGAGAGCTGTTAACAGCATCCCAGAAAAAATAACGAACAATGAACAATGTTAATCACCTGACAAGAAAACAATTTAAAATGACACAAGAGTGACAAATTAACAACAGAATAAACGTTATTTGGAATGGTAAAATTTCTGTTATAGCTGTCAGACACTTAAAAATTCCATGCAATCAAATTCCATGAAATCCACTTCAACTTTTGTTACAAATAATAATGGGATTTGATTTCAAACAAAATTTCAAAACAGTAAAAGTTTTTACTAAGATGATAATTTTCTCTCATCAGAAAGAATCACTCTATTGTTGTATAAAATGATGATTCCTTGTAATCCTAACCTCATGTTCAGCTGTACCTCTTTCTAAGGCTGTCCATGAATCATCTGGGTAAAAAGCAATAGTAGATGCACTTCCAAAATCACATAGTTTAATAACACCTTTAGAGTTAAGCAGTAGGTTTTCTATCTGGAAGAAAATCAAAATATAAATTATACATAACCCTTCACTTGTCGAAAACTTGTGAAATAATAAGACTAATAAGATTCAGGACTTTTAGAAAACGGTTTCTTCTCTTCTTGCAATTTTAAACTCAATATTGCACAACTAAAAAGATATTGTATATGGTGATGTAGGCGTTAACTAAAGTAACTTTATATTTATAGCTAAAATATGCTAGTACAGGTAGTACGAAAAGGTGACTGTCAGTTTTGGTAGCATTTTATGATTCCAATATGAGACAAAAAAGTCAAAGTTGTAACACAAAGAAATTAAAAAACCCCATGCTAGATTTGTGACCACTTCATATCCCATACTGGCGATTTTGGCCAATCAACTTATGGACTGTCACCTGTAACAAATAGTAAAATAAAGTAAAGTAAAATTGTTTCCAACTAATTTATCACAGAATGCCCCACGTTTTTAGTTCTGGTGTACTTATAGCCCCCATTTGAGCTTACGGCAAAGGAAATAATTGGTTCTGAGGTGGGTTCATACCCACAGCTCTAGGATCCAGAAACTAATACTCTATACGCTCGGCCAGACAACCATATAAATCCTCACCTTTAAATCTCTATGGATAATTGGAGGTGTTTGTTTATGCATATGGGCAACAGCTTTGCAGGTTTGAGCAAATATTTTAAGCACCTGTTCAAATGATAAACCATTAGTACCCAGATTCTTTATAAACTCTTTTAGCTGCCCTAAAAATATATACATTTCAACAATTTTAGCATAATTGTAACGCAAAAGCTATGAAATGTCATTATAGGAAAGATTTTCAGTGCTACGCTTAAATAATTCAGACAGGTAAAATTTGCATTAATCACTATTTTCTATCATAAAAAAAATTTTGACAATTTTTGTCTTTGCAAAATTTTAGTTTTGGAAAAATTTTAAATTTTATAGTCAACAATAACATTAGAATATTTAATCAAATCAAAATCAAAATACTGCATTTTTAATGCTTCTAATTTTATCGCAAATATAATTCCAAGGCAAGAGAATAACAAGGCCTTAATATTATATTAACGACCAAACAAATTATCCCACTCAATGCTCCTTTTGTCTGGGAGCATTTTTATAAATATTCAATTGTTTTGCTACCAGCAAAAAATTATAAAAGAACTTATTTTTCTGACAGCATAACTTCTTCATAATTACATTCCCAAGGGTGATTAAGACATATTTAAACTATAATTTAAAAAAATGAACTTGGCATTCATTTAACTTCACTGTTTAAACACATCAGCTTGAACAGGTGAGTCATGAACATGGTGAGTCTAAAGAAACCCTCTATGGCGCTCTAATCTTATGCAAAACCTCATTTTCAGTTCAAAATTTGACCATATGTTTCCCAATTCCAAAAAAGCAGAGCTTTTGAAAAGTCGCCATATGATTAAAAAAACCCTTCAGTTTTTTTTGATTTAATGCAAAATTTCAAAAAAAAAGAAACTTTCAGGAAAATTTCAAAAATGACATTAATGGTTAGAAAATGACCATTTTTGGGCTCAGTACCAAAAAAAAAGATAGTTTTCAGCAAGTGGCTGTGTATTTTAATATATAGAAAAGGAAAAGCATTTGATAAGATATAGGTCAAAAAAAGACCGTTACAGTCTTCTAACTTCATGCAAAAATTAAAAAAAAAAAAAATCTAATAAACAGCATTTGAGACAAACTTCGTTTTCAGACTAAAAATATATCTTGGTCCCAAAGATGTCTTTCATGGACCTTTGGACTCCAAACAAAATTCCAAAAAAAAGGCTAAATAAGGCCAAAAGATTCAAAGATTCTTCATACTTCAAGCAAAATTAAAATATTGTTTTTAGAAATATTAAAGGACCGAAATATCGTAATTTTAGGCTTAAAAACAAAAGCATGTTAATCGATTTTTTTTTTTTTTTTTAATTACAGTACCATGAAGAATATTTTATGATCTATATGGCAATTTTGTGGAAGTTTTTTTATAAAATTTTATATATAAAATATATTAACATTGCAAAATTTTAGGGTTTACTTTGTTAAAAATGTTAACAAGAATTAAGCACTTGATCTAGAACAAAAATTTCTATCAGCAGCACTCCCAAATTCATAACAGGGCCTGTGAAGTGTGCCGTAATAATAATCATAATGTTTCTTAGTTTTACCCGGAGTTTTTCAGCATCAATACTTATTACACTTAATAAGAAATTTATTAGCTTGCTGTATTTAAAAGAGCTTTTTAAAGGACAAGAATTAGAGTCATCATAATTATATTTCAGCTTAGTATGAAATAATAGTAGCTCATACCTGAACATAACTCTGTTAATATCAGATATTCGCTGGCTCCTTGTCTCTCTGAGCCACATGCAGCACTAACAAACTGAACTATATTAGAGTGACCACGCAATTTGCGCTATTAAAATAGTTAAAGACAGCATTAAAAACAGATAAAACATAACACAAATTACAATTAACAACTGCATGAAAAAACAATAATAGTGATATAACTGATAAAATTCTTCACAAATGACAAATAAAAAAACCCTCATGACCTTCAATCTTAAGATCTCTTATTAACTTCACCTAAGACCTTCAGATATCTATTTGACTAAAAATTCAAGCACAAATTTATTTATAAACTTAGCCATTGCATTTGCTCATCTTTCAAGTATTATTGATATTTCTTTTTTTCAATCTAGATTTATGCCATGCATTCAGATCTTAAAGATAACTTAAAGGACCTATCTTCAGGTAACAATATCTTCATGAACCATAAAACTCATGGTATATAAAGAAGATAACTTTTTTACATAAAAGTAATAAAAATTCAAATAATTTTTCATTAAATTCATTTTAAATATTATGAAAAGGTGTACACACATAAAAGGTGTTTGTTTGTGCTCAGAAATGACACTTTCTGGTGTTCCATAAAAAAAAAAAAAAAAAAAAAAAAAAAAAAAACATCTTTTATACAATATACTAATTTGAAACATCAACGCGTGTAAAAAGATACAAGCATTTGAACTTCTTTAGCAATCAGTTTCTTTGATGTATCATCAGTAGATATCTGTCTCTAAAACATAGAACATTTTGTAAGAATTAAACTGCATTAAAATATGCATAAAAATGCTCATAAAAATTTTCACTGATTGAGATCTCAAGCATTCCTTGTATGTGAGTACATACAAATGATTGTTAATGATATTACATTTCATTTTTCATTAAAGCATAATCTCTTGTCTAATTTTTTCTAAAAATCTTAATTTTAATACGAAACCACATGATGCACTTTAACTAAAATCTGTTGGGCTCAACAAGAAAGGCATGTATTTTTATCACATCACTTTCAACATATTATAAAGAGTAAGAAACCATCTACAATAAGAGTCTTTCAATATGTCCGACGCTATTGGTCCATTTTTTCTCTAAAAAAAATTGAGGGACGCTATTAGCATCTCCGAGACTAATTTTAAAGTCTTATATCTTAAAAAAAATTTCTATCATCTACTACAATAAACTGCATTTTTGCTGAATTAATTTGACTTTAAGACGCATATAATAATGGACAATATATCAAATGTCCTATAATGGACAATATTCTAAAAACGTCTTAAATGGACGATATTTCAAAAACGTCCCTAATTGACGATATTTTAAAAACGTCCTATAAGATTTTATAAAAATTCATACATAAAGAGTTTTATTAAAATAGAAGTGCCTTGTTCAATATTCCAGCTTTTTTTTTTTTTTTAATATTAAATCGTTTTCCGCTACACATAACTCTTTGACCTCATTCCTTGTTCTCAGTTTCTTTATGAATAAGGATATTTTTAAAACATAAAAACTGTTATGTTTTAACTTATATATCTTTTTAGTAAAAAGATCTGGGCAAGGGGTAGGAGAAGAGCAAATATGTCATAACACCATAGGGTTTATATAATACAGCTGATAACACAGGTTCAAAAAACTTTCTGATAATAAAATTTTTTTACCATTGCTTAACTGACATCTGGTTTAGGTATCTTCTTTCGCGTTGATACTCTAAATGTAATAACTTAAAAATTTCGTAGTTTTTGTGGCGAGATAATTTTTCTGTTGAATAGGGAAGAAAGAACAGTTTTAATTAACAAATTTTCTAAGAGCTGAAACATGAACAATCACGGGTATTTTACTAATGCAAAATAATTTTGAGATAAAAATATTAACTTTCTTTTTTTTTTTTACAAAAAGTAATAAACTTTTAATATTTTATTCGCTAAGTTTTTTGTGAATAGTAAAAGAAATTGTATAAACTAAAATTTTTCACCAAAAATTCGCAAATATTATACAGCATTATTATTTCAAACATTTTGTTTTTATTCCTAAACTAAAGCATTACTTCATAATTCTAGGCACTATAGACCAAATTATATTCTAGTCATAATCATATTTTTACATTCATGTTATGGTGTTTGTTGAAGTGCTTTTTAAAATTATAATATACATGAGTAATAAACACTGCATGGTCATATGCAAGCATCTTCTGCATAATTTTCTACCAATCGGTTTGTAATTCTGGGTTAAAAATAAACAATATTTCAAACCAAAACTTAAATTATGTTAAAGTGTGTGGTGACACTACGTTCTAAAATAGTTGTTATTTTATCTATAATATGAGATCACGAAGATTTTCTTTTGTTAATATAAAAAAATTGTTAGGTTTTAGAAACTGTAAGGGTTTATTACAAGCAATTATTACCTCTTATACAGATTATAACCCAACACTAAACTTCAGTGTCAGATTTGGCCAAAAAATAAAATCAACAGAAGATTAGGTTTGAATATAAGACGCTTAAAAATTTTATGATTGTGACTTTTTGAATTTCAGATAAAATTTTTATAAAAAAGAAAGATATGCTTTGATTTAGTCCTGTTTTTGCAATTGAGTTTTTTCAAAAGATTCTAGAGTGAAAAATGCTTGTCACATTCTTTGGTGATATATCCTCAGAAAAGATATAAGCACTAATTCTCTCGATGCAAAATTTGGGTGTGATTCATAATATTTCCCTTAACAAGATGCTTGAAAAATTATATTTGTGGGAAGTAAATTTTTTCTATGTGAATTTTGGTAAAATGTGCTTTCAAGCCCACTTCTTCTGCACTGTGTAAACAAATCATACCTCTGAGAAATGAACACTAACTTTAAATTAAAGTATCGGTGATGGAAAGAAAAAAAACGAGAGCTAACTATTCAATCATAATATTATTAAACATATGTAAAGTTTTACTATATATTTCAAAAGTTTAACCAAATAATAATTTTTCCCTCATCTTTTTACAAGGTCTGTATTTCTAGGAAAAAAAATTTATCTAAAACAACACAAATAAATAAAATAAAAAGATCAACTGAAATATAAAAGCCCTATAAATACAAAGAAATAAATATTTAAAGGTTTGCGAAAACATGGCAAGCTTGTTGATAAGCCAAAGTTAAAAAATTGTATACAGTAATTGACAATAGAAGAAAACTACAACAAAATTCAACAAACAAAAAAATTTTCTTATGCTACTGGTGAATAATATACAATAAAACTGTAGCTAAATAGGAAAAAATTATCTGTCAACAGTATTGAAATTGTTTTTTATTTGGTTTTGATCTATTGGAAGAATAGTTTTTACAAAAATAAAATGATTTTATAGTCTACATTATGAAATAAAAATATTGTTTTTAAATAAAAATATATTTCAATTTAAAATGAATTTAAATTTACCTTTTACTGTTCACAGCTTTGTTTAACGACAAAAAACTAAATATTATAGAAGTTTGAGATCATTCAAATGGAATGTCAATGATACTTTTTTTAACATTTATTTAAAACTCCCTGTAGGCAGTATTTAAATTAATTTGGTTCTGATTTCGTAACTATTGTCTGGATTTAATTATACTCTACTGTTCAAATACTATTAATAAAGAAATCGGAAGGTGCAACAAAATATGAAGAAAATCGGCATGAATTTTGGCCCAAATTTTGGCATATCAGCAAATGCAGGATTTTTTGGCAATCGATGAAAAGATACACTGACATGGAGAGGTATTAGACAATCCAATAAAAGATTTAGTTTAATGTTGAGTTATATTATAAGATTACATATAATAAGGATTCTTTATTCATTTAGCCGATTAAGCTTATTTTTTCTAGTATGAAATGAAAGCGTCTTTTGAGCAAAACTAAAAGAAAACTCTGATAATAATGATAATGATTATGGGAATTTTTTTACGATATATGATAACAATATGTTATCTTAGAAGCTATGTACTTAATAAAAGAATCTTGTGTGTGTATACGTCTAGGTCTAGAATTTCCTTTTAATTATATAAAAAACAGAGTCTATTTTGACAATTTAGCCATGACTAGACTAGATAATAGCCATAACTTATTGCATGCGCGAACCAGAAAGAAAGTAGATTTCTACGCAAGATTAAGATTATAGTATACATTCTGCACACATTCTGCCAGTGGATTATTTTTCATAACACTATACAATAGCTGTGTGCATAGTATTCCTTTTTGTATAACTTGTTAAAAATATGTTTTGATATAAAGTAACATTTAAAAAATATATTTGCGGGGCTATATAGTCTGCAAGAGCTTTTATTTCAAACTTTTTACCCATTAACCCTTATCCACTGAGAATTTTGACACAAAATATTTTACGAGAAGTTAATAAGAAAGAATGAATGGGAAAAGTACCTATTCTAAAATAGTTTAAAAGCACTGTATCACATTTCCTGTAAAAGACGCTGGTAAACTTAAAGGGATCAGAAATTTTCGTTAATTTTGCGAACGAAACATTTTTATAGACATTTTGTAGACAACATGACAAAGTTTCTTTTCTTTAAAAGCATGTTTTCTGTGGAACATTTTAATGATATATATTTTGTTTCTTCTGGTGAATGTTTTAAAAGTCAAGCTAAAAAAAGAACTAGTCTCCCAAAAAAAGACTTGCATACCATAGACTGCAAATTGCACAAATTTTATGGAAATTTTATTCCCTGAATAAATATTTTATTTGAGGGCTTTGTTTTAGTTTTTCCTAAAGTTTTTCTTAAATTAATTTTTTGTTTGTAGAGTTTTGTTTTGGGGAGTTTTGTCTGTATACCGTCGCGTATTTATAAAATTAAAAAATCAAAACCATTTTATTACTTATTGACTAGTTTAGACGTATATTTAGTTACCAATGCTTGAACAAAGATGTTTGGTTTTATTTGGTATTGAAATACGCCACTAACCATATAACAAACTGAGAAAAAAACAACAAACCGCTTTTTAATAAAAATCTATATTGTCTTCAAAATAAAAAGAAATAAAAATAAATAAAAAGTATTTTTTTACCAGTTTATTTGCTAAATGAAATTAACTTTTCTTGTATTTTGTTTTATATTATCACCTAATAAGGAAATTTCTGTTAACCTTCAAGCTGTTTTAAAACTATAACTATGAAATGCTTTTTTTTTTTACTTTTTACATGGACAAAAAGATAGTAGAAAAAAGAAAAGTAAACCCTTCGTAATACTAAAATTATAACTTGAAAATGTGTGTACGATGTTGTACCCTGCAAAGAAAACCAGCATACGACAGCAAGAATACGCTGTACGCTCGTGTGCCTATTTCTTAACCTGTAGTCTTTATTTTTTTGTAAAAATCTGGAAAGCAAATATAATAATTGAAGTAAGAAATTTTTTTTAGTCATTTTGTAACTTTGTCATTATTTTATTACATGCAAGTTTCAAGTGTATGCAAATAACATTTTCTTAACCTATTTGCATAACATTTGCTTTTGTTTAAAACATTTAGCTTATAAAAATACGTTTTTCTTACCCTTCTGTGTAGTAGTATTATCCCAAAACATGTTTTTAAATTTATATCCCGTGCGGTTTTTATGAGGTTGCATATTGACCCATCATTTAAAAAAAAAAAATTTAGCATCAACCAGTCTTTAAAAATTAATCACATGCACAATTTTTGTTAAAATAATAAAAAATATAACTCCTGAAGGAGAACTGGCTTATCTTGGTTAACTGATATGTTTAACCTTTATTAAATATTTTTAATTGATATTATATTATCAAAAAATTTATTCCTTTTTTCCACAAAATATTTTTTTTGTCTTCCTTCACTCCTTTGTCAATCTTTTGCTTTAAGTCTGTTTTATTCTCAAGTTTCTTGCACTGTATTTTCCACATCTTAAATTATGGAAGAAATTCAATTATTACGTTTCGAAAAAAGTCAATTAAACACGAAATGTCAAGGGGACATAATTCTCATTTATAAATGAGATTTAATGTCAAAACAGCAAAAAGAAGAAAAATCTTTTCAATTAGAGAACATCACTGTTAGATGAAATTTTAAGAAAAATTTCAATTTCATTCAAATTGAATTCTTTGCTCAATGTTCTTCTCACAAAAGCCTAAAATTGTAACTAACAGTTCATAAAGAATTTTTTTTACAAAGTGAGCAAACTAAAATGGCTATTTATCCTCACTAAGATCTATTTAATAATCTATTTGTACATTATTTACCAATTCTCATTTCTAATGTGATATTTAAAGTATAGCATTCTTTGGAAATTGTTTTCTTAGAAAGTATATTATCAATAAAGCACAAAAATAATGTTTTGAGATTTAAAAGCTAGGGTTGCCACAGTTAATTTGAAGATCAAAATCGAAAATAAAATTAATCGTTAAATCTAAAAAATTTATACAGGAGTTGCATGTAGGGTTATTGAATGGTGGTTTTCCAAACCACAAAAGAGAACGGTTTTGAGCCTTTACATGTAAGTACAAGTATTAAGGCATGTATGTAGTGAATTTTTAAGTAGAGTTCTGAATCAACATGTCTTTATTTATAAGATTGCTTACTGGTGCTGTTCGTAAATTGAAGGTCTTTAGCTAAGGCTATTAAAAAAAAATTTTCTTTTTGCATAAATGATATTCAAATTGTATAGCAGTTCGGGGCGAAATGATTCAGTGTGGTAAGACGAGTCCTGCATATTCTGTTCTCTTTTGCGCCAGTGTTTTGGTGTAAAACACAAGCCAAAGTGCTAGTCAACAAAGCATAGTATATATGGACCATTAGAAATAAAATATCGGGTGCAGCAACAGCTACTTTGAAAAATATGAATATTTGGTTAGGCGAGCCCATTTCAAAATTTTAAAATTCTTGTTTCTTATTCAATTCATGGACCAGATATCTTGTAAATACATCAGTTATCTAAATATAAGCTTATGTGTTCCTAAACTTTTTAGAAAGCTTAGTTATTTGTTTTGCATCTCCAAATATATAGGAATAACCAAGTTTAATGGAGTTTGATACATATTTAGAATCTGTTGGTTAAACGAGTCACTCTAAACCTGACAAATGTTTTTTCATTACTCCTGAAAGTTATGGCATTATCAGTCTCCCATGCAGTTTGTATTACTGTTATACCCTGAAACAAAAAAAAATATATTATGTATGTATGTAATTGACTTTTAGACTTAAAACTGGGTGTAACAATTTGCAACTAATTTAAAAAAACACGTAAACGATAAGAGGGTTTCTAAGGAGGCGCACGAATATAACGAATGAATTGTAGCTAATAGTTATATGGTCACTATATACATACATATATACATACATACATGCATGCATACATACGCACACGTATGCGCACACACACTGACATGCTCGCACACACATGCACACACACACGAACGTAATACACGTACACACATGCACACATACATACATACGTGTACATCAGTATCCTGCCAGGTGTTACTTATTTTAGATGGTCATAAGAGCCATACTAAAAATACTTCTTTAATTTTATCATTGCCTCCACATCTCACATAACATAAGCTGCAGCCATTTGATCATACCTTCTTCAAGCCATTGAAAGTTGATTTTAGTACTGCGCATGCATCCTGAATAAGACTGCATCCAGCATGCAGGATAACTACTGATAAAACAGGAGGATTGCTTAACACTGCGCAAGCTGCAACAATAAATAGCACAATTTCTGGATTCCGATGTATTGGCATTGTCCTATTTAATAGGTCAATTTTGCCAGAAAGTGAATTTCCAAGAGAAATCGAATTAGCTGGAGCTACACCAACTCACATCA
Organism: Euphysa ruthae; assembly: GCA_035046665.1. Classification (NCBI taxonomy): domain Eukaryota; kingdom Metazoa; phylum Cnidaria; class Hydrozoa; order Anthoathecata; family Corymorphidae; genus Euphysa; species Euphysa ruthae. The sequence continues at coordinate 3,664 of JAUZNK010044161.1, read as the reverse complement.
TTCAATCAGTTGATCCAACTCCAGCTATCTCAGCAGATTTATTGTCACTATCATCCTCTCTAAAAGCTGTTGATTTTTTAGCATTTCCTAATGATACCCTGAGCGACAACAACCTGCCTGGTCCATGTTTGGTAACATCGCTAACCCAATTCTGTTTCATATTAAAAGTACCCAATATTATATAAAAAAAGAAAGAGTAGCAAGAGTCGTGTATCATTACAAGTTCTCGATACCATGATACTTTAGAAAGATCTGCTGTTGTTTCATGTAAAAAGCCAAAAGCTGTGGCAAAACAACTGAAAAAGTATAAAATTCGAAGAGCGTTACCTCCACCAAGATTACTATATGGGCACCTACTCGTTGTAAATTTCAAGGATCGAAAAATCAATAACGTTTAGCTAAATTTCAAATTTCATGTTATTATTCAAAATCAAAGCAGGTTCTGTTCAGGGCCAAATGTTGACGTGGATCAGTAAATATCCTTAACTAGATTTGAACTAGACTTGAAGTTCTATATATATCTAAGATATTCTAAAATTTATACTTGATGCTGGGTCTGTTGCAAAACGTGGCGCAATTTTCGAAAAAATAAAACTCCACAGTATACAAAAATGTTGTTCTTACCTTTTTGCCAAACCTTTCTACTCCCTAAAAATTCCTATTTCACTTATACAGAGCTTTAACTAACCCAAAATATGCTTTCTGTTGTGAAGATCACCATAATTTTTTTATGTCGGACGGATATTTGTTTTTATGTTCATAAGAGCAACAGTCTTACTTCTTATAAAATCTTTATCATTCAATTACATCACTCATCATATACAAATTTTGTTTTTATACGTCTTCACTGAAGTTGAAATGGGAATATGTTTGTATCATATTTTGCTGAAAATCTTCGTCCGGCATAATAAAAAGAGCCTTCATTATTTTGATCTAGGAAATGAAAGCGGAAGATAGAAATACGCAAGCTATCAAACAAATCATACTATAATTAACTTTCACCCCCAAAATTAATATATTTATATATATATTAACATATTGTTTTACTTTTAAGCTGAAGAAAAAAAACTTTTCTGTCCAACATAAAAATTCAAAAAAGAAAATTGAATGTGGAATTCCTACCTTTGGTAAACTACTTGATTTGACATTTCAATAAAAATCCCCTTATTGCAATTTTTCGCTGCTAAAAACCCTTTAAAGTAAACATGGAAAAAGAGGTTTGCTTCTGATATCCTATGAACAAAAGAATCCTACCTTGCCAATAAATATGATTACATGATTCCCGGATAGCTGCTTATACTTGTAATTACAAAGTGGTTGATCTAATGATGTAAAAGCACATTCACCTTAAATAATTTGATTCGATTGACTTGCATATAGTAATGGTTGCATCACACAGTTACAGTCCAAATATGTGTTTGCTATTACATCACTTTTCCCCAGCCACTTTAACATCACACATTATTACAATAAAAGAAACCTTGGGAAGAACCCTATAGACAGAATTGGAGGTTTTTTTAAGAATGTGACATACCATGCAGTAATGGTGGGACTCAAGGTCATCAAGACACCAAAATAAATTGCAGAATATGCGAAAATTATAAACGAAAGATATGCACATTGTAAGAGGACACATGATCAAAAGAATTATTACTAGAAATTGCTTTTTCTGTGTTCAACTCTTATCACATCACCACAGACGAAGAAGCCTTCCATAATCAGAGGAACAAAAAGAAGGGCAGAATTGAACCATGTGGGCATTTTGATGTTGTAGATGTGCACCAAATAGATTCGACCTGTTCAAAGTGTTTCAATGGAGAGGACGGGTCAGACTGGATCAAGTAATTCCAGTGGAAGGACGCTTTTATACTTAAGTGATATTTATGACATGCTTTGTAAATTGATATTTTTAATTTCGATTTACGGTTTTTATGAATTTTTATGTTGGACAGACATACTTGTTATATAGCTGATAGCTCCAATAGATACAAATATATCTGAGAAAGTAATGCAAATTATCTTTAGTTCTGCCATTTACTCCCTTCTTGTGTTGAAATTTCAATGTTTAGTTGCCAGTAACTTTGTTTGTCATAATTGCTTGTAAGCTCCCTTTTTTATGTCCGACGGACATAATTTTAAATATCAATTTGAGAAGGCCGTTTGATAAAAACAGTTCAAATTTCATAAAAAGTTAAGAATAGTCTTTTGGCAATGCATAAAATTAAATTTGTTGCAATTACTTTCCATCAAAATATAGGGTGCAAAATGCCTGTCTGAAATTGTCTGTTCTGTTAAAAGAATGTTGCTCCTTAATACTGACAACATCGATGAAAGTTTTTGATATTTTCTAAGAAATGGTTCCTTTATATTAAAATTGAAAACCAAAAGGTTTCGGAATTTCATTCTGATTTCTTAAAACTTGTTTTGAAATTTAACTTGAAAAAAAAACACTATAAAATCGCGAATTGAAAATGAAATAATTGCATGGTGTAAAGGCTAATTTCAGAAAATACAAATTGTGATGCGCCAAGCGAAAACGTGTATATTGTCTGCAACGTCGTGTAGATAACGCAGCTAATTCTTTAGCAGTTTAAATAGTTTTGGTTAGCAATAAAACATCATTCAGAACGTTTTTTTTTAATGTAATTAAAAACGGTTATAACATTTTCTTCGTTGGTGAATAACGTTTATGACGCATTAAAATACAGTTTATTACACCTTTCGTTATAAATTTAAATAGTGTTAATAATGTAGTTTATAATGCAGTTAAATAGGGTTTCATATTTTATAAAAACAGTGATAAAAACAGCATTTAAAATAAAAGTTATGCTGTTGAAACGACCGTTAAAATTTTTTTAACAGTATGGTTTTAAACACCATTAACTACTAAACTTGTTTGCTTAATCCAAGAATGAGTAATTGGAATATATAAATGAAACCGGTACATGAATTATTTTCGAAAACATTTTGCTAATTTAGAAATAAATCCTATACTGGTAAATTATACCTAAATAAAAAATTTTTTTGATAAAAAATTCATACGTTTGGTGATATGTGTTGGCTAGCAACTTTTGTTTTATTATTATTTATTTACCTAATGGCGTGAGATGATCGAAAGTCACACTTATTAAAAGATGATCGACCACCTGCGACAGGGCTCAAAGGATTAGCGCGTATAAAGCAAATGAGCTACCGCTGAGTCACATGTCGATAAATTAAACTAAACATGAAATCAATTTTTTTGTTTTTTAATTTTAAGGTGCCATAAATTAGTATGAATGAAGTTCATATCGATTTATGTCCCTCGCTTTTTTCTCACATCATTCTTCATTGCACAGCATAAGTTTTAATACTTTTAATATATTTTATGAAATGTTATATAATGCACTCCTGGAAAATTTAATATTTTTCATGAATTCTATAATAAATTACGTATCAGAGAAACATTTTTCAAAACTTAATCTCGAATAAAAAGACTATTACTACAAGAGCATTTGTTTGGCCTTGTATAATTCATGAAAAATAACTAAATGCTGAATATTCTGTAAGAATAACTAATAATTAAAAAAAGGTTGGTGCGTTGTCAGTCATCGATAAATCATCAGTATTCATGTACTAACTGTACTGGCCTAACTGATAATAAAGGGCAAATATTATATTAAAT
>JAUZNK010044150.1:0-16768 GCA_035046665.1 Euphysa ruthae | reverse complement strand
CAAAAATATCTGTAAAAAAAAATAAATATATATATATATATATGTATTTTTTTTTTATATATATATATATATTAAGTATTATTTTTCAATTCTATTTCAGTTTTAAATTTTTATAAATACTTATAATTTTTTTTCCATTTTGACCAAAAATTTTCCTTTTTTGGACTCCAGAGAAAAGTTATTTTAGGCTTGAAAACAAAAAAATTAATTTTCTTGAAATTTGAATAACTTTGAGTAGCATGAATGAAATGTTTTGAAATGCGTCCACTTGCTAGAATTCTGTTCTCTTCTTATAAACTCTTGCAACAGTATAAAAAAAAATGTTTTGAAATGTTGTTAAAGGTCTATAAAAGATGTCTTTTGACGATAATAGCTATCTGCCAAAATTTTTGGTTAGCTACGTGGCAATGATTATTTCTATAAATTTAAATTAACAGTTTCTACAAATTTAGGTAAAATAGAAAGTATAATGTGACTTATAATACAAGCCAGAGAAAATCTTGACCGACTAGCAACTGACCCAAGTAACGATCATTAGTTAAACAAGATTTTCATCTTTTAAAAAATCCATTAAAGGCATTTTTCTGATCAATATGACCACTTCGTTATGATCATAAATATGAACTACTTTTGTTGCACATCGAAAAAACATGAAAAGTGATTTTTAAGCATATTTTCTTCCAATTTCAATATTAGATCTATAAAATTTAATGCGCGTATCAAAATAGTTGTTATGGAACTATTAGACTTGGTTAATTCTAAAAATATTCATTTGAGGAAGAAATATGGTAAATAATTAAAATTTTTAGCATTTTTCTGTGTTTCAAATGTTTCCAAAGCAGATCTGGTTGCATCTCCTATAACTTCTATGGACTTATCAAACAAATTACCTTTCAGTTCAGTTATTAACATGGCATCTAGGGAAATTTCAGATAAAAATACAACAAAGGGTAAGCAAAATTAAAAACAAAGGGATTGTATTTATCAACCTCAAGTTTTCAGGATTTGAAATTAAAACCTCTGAAATCACTTTTAGCATCTTCAAATATTTTACTTGTGTTACTTTTATGGGATAAAATTCCCTCGTTCTTTTTGTGATATATTGTAAAGGATTTATCTAAAATTGACCTGAGTTTTGCATTATTAAAAAATTATCTTTTCTTTAACAGTTAACTCTAGCATTTACCAGTCTCAAATTGCCAAGTTCAACTGGAAATACTAAAAATTTAACACAAGTCCAATCTGCAACCTTTTTCAAAAAAGGGATCTCGTATTTATGAACCTGCCATTTTTGAAAGTATTAAGAGTAAGTTTTTAAAAGAGGGGGGATGGTGCAGTTGATTTTCACTTTTTTGTAAACTTTTGAATTAAATATTCTATACACAGTATATATTGCCAAATGCTTAAAATTTTGACTTTAGAGAGTGATCGTTACCAAAGAACGTAAATGATAGTCTAATTTTAAGGTGGGTTGGCAAGACAAATCTTCATGGGAAAAAAATTCTTTTTGAAAGGTAGTTGATTTAGGTTAGGGGTTGAATTAAGTATTGATTTTGAGAGAAAACTATGTTTAATCCAACTATGTTTTAATCAGAAGTATTTAAGTTGTCATGGTTCATTTAATTTAAACCTTTCCTTGTCTGCTTTACAGTTTTTTGAAAAATTTGACTGAATCTGGCCTGAAATTTTTTCTGCAAATTCTTTCTTTTTGTTTTTCTAATTTTTGCATCAAGCTATAATTCCATAGGAGTGATCTAATTGATAAACTGTCAGCAATTCTTGTTTGGGGGTCTTGGCCCAACTAATGGCCTGATATATACAACATCTTTTTTGAATTTTCTAAACAAAAGGTACTCTGAAATTTTTGATTATGTTAGAAAATAATTTTTTCTATTGTATTGGACATGTCAGTCCACTGAAATTTTTTTCAGGCTAGGCAGACATGCCCAAAAAATCCCAAAATATCAGAATTGCATTTTGATAAGTTTTTGATTATTTCAAGAAATACTTTTTTTAAATGATTTTTTTTTGGACAACTGTAAACAAGCTCAGAAAATCTCCCATTTGGCATTTAAAAACAATAGGCGCTATGATTATTTTAAAATTATGGATTATGTTAGGAAATCTTATTTCCAATATATTGGGTATATCAGCTATCTTGGGAATTATTCCAGGTGGGGTAAGTGTGCCAAAAAAAAAGGACCAAAAATTTTATCTTTAGATTTTGGGAATCCAGTCAATCATTGAATTTTTACAAATGTTGTGTTATGAGTAAAAAAGTTTTCAGGCAACTAAATAAAATGTCACTATTGGCTACTTCGTACCGTTATGAGATAGAAGGTTGCAATTCAAAGTCGCTAAAAAAGGCATTGAAAAGACAAGAAGTGAGGATTAAGGTACCAATTCTCATCAAGTTACAAATTTCAATTAAAATGAATATTTATTATCCTGCATGTTTAAAGCACACTTGAAACATATGAAAATATTGCATTTGACTCATACAATATCATATTAGAAGCCACTCTAAAGTTAAAATTAGTTTAAAAGCTTTGTTTGAATTTACTCTTGTTATGTCTCTGTATTAAATAGTATTTTAAAACCCCCTCTGTTAATTTTTCTGATTTTTTATGTTGTAAAAGACTTGCGCTTTTTAAATTTTTTTGAAAAAAAAATTTTTTTTCCCAATTAGCAAATCTTTTAATGAAGTTTTAAAATTCAACATCATGTCTATTTTTTCAAAATTTTTGATTTTTGAATTTGTGAAATTAAAAGGCTATCAAAGAAATCCATATGAAGAATTTTGTGATTTAATCAATTCAATGTATCTATTTAGCGTTGTTTGAAGTTCATGTGAAATTGCCATGAAAGATTAGATCTATTAAAACAGGTACTTCACGAATTTAGAAGGATCAAGCTTTGATCTTGATTTCATCATTGATTGGATTTCAAGTTTCTTGCCAATGAAAACTTCTCCTTGTTGAGTTTCCATATCATAATTAAAAAAAAAAAGAAACATTTTTTTAAAGTCTAAAAAAGGTTGTCTGGCTGATCGGATAAAGTATTGGTCATAATAATAATGACAGTAATAATAATAATAATGATAACAATAACAATCACGATCATGATCAAGGTAATTATCATGATTATGATCGTGACAATAGTAATGATTATAATAATAATAATTTGCTTGGCCAGACAAGTGAGTGACAAGCTGAGTGGACAATTGGCAATACCTGGATTTGAACCCTGAAAGTTATGGTTGGGAGTCAGATGTGTTATCAACTGAGCTATTGGGGTACACCACCCTTACCACCTAAATACGGGTCAGTATAAAGGTCAGCAAATTCTTTGTACCTTAAATTCGTTATGTTAATGGATTTTTATTTTCATCTCAGCCAAAAATTGGAATTAGAAGTTTTTTTTTTTAAACAAGCATATCATCATAAGTTTGGATGTTTTTTTTTAATGCATTGCTATTATTTTTTTTATTTCAGGAAGGCGACAAATATGCTACCAGGGAAAAAACAACTACCAGGTGAATGTCACTGAATTTATTTTTAAGTTTATTCCAGACTGTTTTTTTGTAAATTGCTTTTTATTTTTATTTATTTAGTTATATTTATTTATTCATTCATAGATTTGTTTATTCATTTATTTCTTTTGTTTATAAATACAATTTTTACAGGATAAACATAATCAGTACATAAAGTATTTAAGTTCACTATCAAATTATATTTGTCAAAATATTTAGAAAAGTACGTAATATCTGTAATTAGTTTGTTTTCAATGACATGAAAACATTTATCTGAAACATTTATTACAGTGTCATCTGCAAACTTGACTATTTTGCAGTGGTTAAGACACACACAAAGGTTGTTAAAAAACACTAGCATCATAAGTGGTCCTAGTATTGACCCTTGCAGTACGTCACAGTTAACAGGTTGTTAATTTGAAAAGGAGCCATCTACTTTCTCACTTTGATTTTGGTTGAATAAACTATTATTAAATTTATCCAGTACATGAATGGATACTTAGCTCACGAAAGTGCAAGCATTTAACGTTATTTAGCAGAAATTTTTTAAGAAAAGATATATTTTTTTTAATCAAGATATAATTTTTTTGATTTAAATTTGATTTTACCAAAATTTAATATGTACTTATTTAATCTATTTTATTTAGTTTCATATTTAATTTGGTTAATTTTTTGTCGATAATGAGTTAATGACTTTGTGGTATTTCAGTTTACAATTGCTAAAAGGAAGGTGACTCGTGAGAATAAAAGTTTTAAATGCTACATCTCTCTTTTCTTTTTTTTTACAGAGAAATGATGGTCAGTGAGATAAACAAATGGTCCGAGAACTTGGAAGAGGTAGATGCTGTTTGATTTGTATTTTTGTAATTATAACTAAACCTTATAGTTTTCTAATATTTTCCAGAAGTAAATATCATATCTCTATATCAAAGAATGCAAACTGATTGTTAAACCTTCTTATAGGAGCTTTAAAAGGAAAAAATTTATATTTTGAGACATTTTAAACAAAATTTTTAAACAAAGGTAAGCAAAATTTTCAAGAAGGTCAAAGCTTAAATGCAGAGAGCCATTATGGAAAAAGGAAAAATTGAAAATGGAAAAATTTATGCAAAAAGGGAAACAGGATTCCTGAAGAAGCAATATGTTAAAATATTAACTTAGTCACAAAAAAAATTTGTTTTAGGCAAGTGATAGAAGAAAAGCGAGACGTGAAAAGTCTGAAGCAAATGAAGAATTAAAATATGGGAGCAAAGTATCTAGTATGGTAAGTTTTTGTTTTGTAAAACTTATCTTTTATCTATTGTACCAAGATGTATCAAATGAATACTTAGATTCCATTAAACAAAAAAAAGCTTTGTCTCAAACGAGGTATCATAATATTGTAATTATTTATTTATTTTTTTTCGTCACCTACCTTGAATTTCTCTATCCTACAGCTTAGACTTAGAATTTTGCAATAAATATGTAAAAAAAAATAAAATTTTTCTCCAGAAATTTTTTCTAAGAGGTTTAGTTTTGTCTAAAAAATAATTGTTTTTTTACAAGAAATTATGTTCTAATTCTTCCAAAATTTTATATGAAAATAGAAAATTATTAGTTTTTTCCAAAAATCTAGATGGGTTTTTTTTTTTCAATTTTTGCCTGTAGCACCACAGCTTTTGTTACGATCATGAAAAGACATTTTTCAAGTTTTACACTTAAGATTTAAATCATCTTTTATCATCTGTTATTTTTCGATAAAATTACTTTTATGTATTTCTCTAAATCAAACAGTTCCTTTTGGCTAATGGCTGTTTAAGTTGTTTAATTTCTCGGAATTAAATACAAAGTTTTAAGAAATAAATTGGCATTGTAACTGAAAGTAAACTACATTGATTTTTTTTCTTTTAATTTCTAGAAATTCAACTTGAGCATAACAACAAACTATTTTCAAGTTTTTGTATTTTTTGTATTATTATACGGCATTTTTAAAACTAGCAACACGGTTGGTTTCCTTCGGAGAGAAGCCTTTCTTTATCACATTTTTTTGCTCTAGCAAACTGGGTGCATTGTAATATCTTGGCATACTTATTTTTTCACAAAAAACCTTGTCCGATTATATTGATAACTTTCATTTCATCATCTTTTGAAAGTTTAACTAACTGCAAACAAAAATGAAATAATGAATTTGAGTAGCTGTGAATCTATTATTTGAATATAAACAAATACTTTTTCCTGTGGTGGGATTGAGTATTTTTAACATCACGAATGAATAAATTGGGAAAATCATATTTTATTTCCTTTTCCACAATGTTTTCAAGGACATATTTGCGAATAATATGGCGTAAATCTTCACTAGTTTTTTAAAAAGGAGCATTTCAGTTTTCAGCTACCAAAAAAAATTCTATATATCATTTTTGGACTCACCCTAAGACAGTCCTATGAAATAAGCTTCTGTCTTTCCGTTTGTCTCTTTGACAGACTAAAATTTGTATGAGGTTAGAAAACTATAGCGGAAATCTTTTGGTCCATGCGGATATCTGCTGAAAATTCTTGTCTTTAGGGCCTAGGCCCAAAGCATGTTAGTTTTGATTTGAAAATTTGTTTTGATTTTGACAAAGTTCTCTATCATTCTCTGAAAAGTATTAGCGCATGTCAGTCTTTTTTTTATATTTTATTTAGGCCTCAAATGCGTCCAAAAATGATAAAAAAATTTAATTTTCGAATTCGCTGAAAAGGCGTGTAATAATAGTAGGAAATGTTACTTCTCATAATTTTAGCATTATGACCATCTTGTATTTTTTTTCAAGTAAGGCAAAAAATCATAAAGCTTAGTCATATATAAACGTTTTTTATGATATTCCCTAATTCTAAATTTGAAAATTAAAGTTTTTGAATTAGCAGAAAGCGGTGGTCAATTTACAGATCCTGAAAACAAATTCATGAGAAAGAAATTAATTTGAAAACTCACCTTTAGACTAATGGCACTAAGTAAACTAGCTGGGTTGCTACTGGCTGCATAACATATATTTTGATTGTTTGAAGTTTTATTCCTTTCAACCTTATTGCTTTACAGGTAAGACGTGCACAACTCCGCCAGTTGTTTGATGATGACTATAAAATATATGTTAAAGAGCTAAATGACCAAGGAAAATCGTTTTATTTAGAACGATTGTGATTTTGTTTAATTTGAGTGTATACATTTTAGTTAAAATAAAGTTTGTGTCGAGCACCTTAAAATAATTTCCTGCTGCAAAATTCTGATTTTTCTCAACATATACATATTTGCCTTTAAAAGATGGAAAACAAAGTAGTTTCAATAGGACACATGTGTACTTAAGGTTTCTTTAACTCGTTTTGTTGAATCAAGTTTTTATTATTTTTATAAAAAGAACTGTAATTATATATATGTAATATAATGATTGTTATTCTGCTTTAGATTGTTTATTATAGAATATTTATGTTAAATTTGTTTGTTGATATCTTCTCTCGTATGTATGTTGTAATATTCCGATCAAATTCAATTCCGATCGAATTGGTTGTGCAACCTCTCGAACTTTGTCTTAAATTTTGGTTCTAGGGTTAAGGTTTTTTCCAAATGAAGGAATTATTATGAAAAATAACATGTAGCATATCTTTAAAATTATAGAATGACAAAGTTTTTCTGAAACGAAATTGAATTAAAAATGAAAAAAAAAACAAAATGCTAATGTGATAAGTGGCGGTTTTATCACCTGCTCAAGATTTTGACTGTTATTTTTGATTGGGTATTGAGTATTACATTGTGATTTCACAAAAGTAATGATGATCAGGCCGGTAATCAGGTAGCCTGGGAACAAGCAATCGTAGAGGTAAGAAAGTCGCAACCTTTTTTTTTATCTTATATATTAGTTTTTAAGTTATTTTTTCAAGAGGAAAGCCCCCCAAGTTAACATAATTTAATTATCATATAGAGATTATACATCACAGAAACAATAATTTTTGCTCCCAACTCTCTTTCGTTAAAAAAAAAATTGCCAGAAAAACCGAATTTTCTCGAGTTGAAATTTCACGACATGAGTTGTTTGAATGGAATATTATGTTTTTCCCAATTTAAATTGATCTATTTTTAATGGGTTTGAATTATTATTTTTTTTTTAATCTTTCTATTTTTTTTTTTTTTTTTTGTGCTAAAATTGAGAATAGGCAATACCAAGCTCGCCTAAAAGGCAAGTAAATTATTTCGGTACGATTTTCAAAGGCGGTTTTACCCATTTACAAAACGCTGAATGGCAAATCAACTACGCGTCACATAAACTAGTAGCCATCATGGAAATTTAGGGGGTGTTTTGAAGCCTATTCAGAGAAATTCACTTTTACTCTCTGGAGAGTTCTTTCACTGGCGGGATTTTTGATTTATGATAAATGGTCACTATTTGGCTGTAAAAGCAATTGGAATATAAAAAAAAATCTGGCCATTGGGGATATCTCGTCTTCAGGGTTTCTTGCTAAGAGTTACCGTTAAGCAAAAAAAAAAAAAAAAATTGAAGACATATGACGTTGTGACAACTATGTGTAAAGAACTAACGCAAAAAATGTATTGTCTAGAACAATGAAACTCAAATAAATTATAATCTAGGTTAAATTCGAGACGTTATTAGAGAAAATTTTTTTAAAATTCATTAAAAAGTTATTAAGCAAGGTTCGTGAATTCGAATAAGATTTAGGACTTTCACCATTGCTTTGTTACTGCCGTGAGGAAAGAAGTAGATTGTTTTTAAAAATTCTACACTTTTCTAAAATGTAATTTAATTCAATGTTCTCTTTAAAACTGAAAACATGCATATAAATGAAAAGAAGTATGTATATATATATATATTTTTTTTTTTTTGCTAATGACGCTATTGAGCGTTTGGGCCTTTATTAATTCTATGAATGAAATTACATGGTTAACGAGAATTTCCACGTTTTTAGGGGGTAGCCCCCCCCCTCCACCCCCAAGGAATTTTTTAAAATTTTTCTTGAAACATGAAATATGTTTGGGGTATAGAAAAGTCATTTAAAAGATAATTTTTAAAATGGCAGCCGGTTGTTGTAGAGACTGGAAAATAGCGACCTTTGGCAAAAATTAGATTTACACTGATTAAGGTTCAGCCAAAGCAAAAATTTTTGGGTAAGCAGACTTAAGTTTACACAAAATGAGCGTCGTAAAGATTTTTTAATATTATTTTTCGGTTGCAGGAACTGCAAAGACGATTTAATTTTTAAAGTGTTCTACTTGTTTTTTATTTGTTGAAAATTTAGTGATAATCGGTCAAACGGTTCTCAAGAAACCCTAACCGAGGCGTTAAAAATGCCTATTTTTTTAAAGATAAATACTCAAAAACAAATGTATACATTTATTAATGATCATTTGACAAACCTAGCTACTAACTGCACCAGCTTCATATAGTTTTCCTTCTTTTTCCATTACTTCGCAATTTTTTTTGAGTTTTTACCTCTCAAAACTTTGCGTCGTAGTTTATTATTCGCTGAATTCTTATAAGCGGACTGTGGTAATTTTTTTTATTAAGTGACGAACAACTGTTCAATGTGTATCTACCGCGAATCACACCAAGCTCAGTATAAATAAAAGTAGATGCTTTTCTATCATTCAATTTGCAACGGCATCATATAACCCAAGTTCCAACTGGGTAGGGAGACAAACTTCGTTTTCAGTATGCGCTCCCAAATTGTGGGGTTAAAACTTTCATTCGCGTTTTAGGTTTTACTGTGTGGGTATTTCACTAAATGTTTATCTTGTGATAACTAATCAAATATTGCTTTTGATTTTAAAACAATATCTATTGGTAAACCACGACTAGGTTTATAAGTCTAGTCTTATTGTCTTTGTCACGGTTGAATTTGCACCAGCTATTTTGACCTGTAGGACATTGTGGAAAATGTAAATTATAAGTTTTACTAGACATCACGTGGTACAACATTGCTAAGGTACTTATTAAATTGCCTTTATTTTAACGGATTGGAACACCAAAAAAATTTTGCAGTTTGTCGATACACGCATCTGTAAGATGACCCCGACTTTTTTAACTTGAATAGTCGGCATCCAACCCGTTTTCAATAATACGCATTCAAGTTTTTTTACATTATAACCTGTATAAGTATCTTTTATCATAGCATATTTTTTATCTTACTGTCACTGTCACCTAATAGTTCTGTATATCGCAGTTTTCGTTTGTCTAGGGAACTTTCAAAACTTCTTTTGGTACGAATTGTTTCTATTCATGGTGCAGAACCGTTATAGTTTAAGGCAGAACAATTGTTTTATTTCCACCTGTCATACTGATCAGGGTCATTTTGTTTTAATGAGCAGACTTTACAAATACTTGTCATGGACTCAATGTCTAAAACTTTACCATTATCAATGGATATCGCAGTAACAACACAGTTGAGAGAGGAGAAACCGCATTGTTGTCAACTTCCATCACAACATACAGAAGTGTTTATAATATTAATCTCAGAGCATCCATTTCTAATATCTTCTTCTGCATCATGCATGGTTTCTTCAGCAATCAACTTGGTTATAGACAATACTTTTGTCAAAATTTTGTCAAAATTTCGAGTCATAGAATTTGGCATATCCAATAAAAGACGTAAATTTATAATGTATTTATAACGGTATGACCTTGGCCAAGAGTTTTCATTGTATAGGTCAATCTCAAATTAACGGCGAAGCATTTTTTACTCTGCGGAATTTTATATAAGTTTGGCTAATGTAAAGAAGCCTTCAAAAATTTCACACTGGGTACATTCGACATAAAGTAACGAGGAGAGACCTTGTTTTTAGCGGCATCTTCACAAAGATGTTGTGACTCAGATTTAGAAAATGCGCACAAAAATGTATTAAAAACTCTGTTTAAAATAAAAAGATCAATATATTGAGAAACAGATATTTTTTATTAGGCCTTAAAACATAAAAAGGACAAACTTTTGATGCGTAAATATCTACACTATTCGTAGTGGATTCAACATTCGGAACAGCAGCAAATGGTGCATTGATGTCGTTGTTTACATCAGTAACGGTTGTGATATTAATTGATTATTGCTTGTGATTTAAGTGGAGCTGGCACTGTGGAACGACGTTTGATTCCGGAGCAAAAGCTTACGAGTTGGACTCCCACCTCTGGCGAAAATTTATTTCCATGTTATCTCTGAGTTTCGTAATGTAAAGCTAGCTCAAATTGGTCGGGTTGTATGGTTGAGCGAATTTTGTAGACGCAAATAGGCGTTCTAAGTACTCCGAGACCCGCCACGTGGGCCCATCTGGAAATATTGTCTCGGCAATTTGTTGGTTCCCCACGTTAAATATGACATTCTCACTCTGATATGAGTCAGGAGAATAAGTCGTAGATAATTCATTAGTTGCCTTAGTATTTACGTTATTTACAGTGTCCAGTTCATTATTTACAATTTTTTTATAAAAATCCTTCGTTTTTTGGGTCGAGCTGTGGAGTTTTTATCTTTATCTCTTTATCTTTTGCTATTTTGAATACTAAGATATGCATGAAAACACGGCTGCTGGTCGATATAACTATTCGCAAAAACTTATCACAAGAAACAATGTTATCAAAATATTTCGGGAAAACATGTCTCTCTAACATACCACAAGAATGGATAAGGGTAATAAGAAAATGATAGATTTTCCAAAACATATATGTTAGGGAAATATATTATAGTTATGTTTTCCACACTTAAAGTTGAAATATATATACATAAAAAATTATATAGCGTGATTTTACATATTTCAAAGTACAAAATGCAAAAAAATAAAAATTGAAAATTTTTAATGGTTCTCATGGGGGGCTTCCCCCTTAAAAGAAAAAAAAAGTGTGAGAGAATTTAGAGTTTCTTAATTCTAACATCTTAAAAATAAGCAGAAAATAAATACAAAGATCGGTATCTATAAAAATTTGATTTCATCTTTTGAATGTGATATAAGAGAGTTGATCAGCCAAGCATTTTCCTTTAGATTGTTTTATAGTAAACAAATTAAAACCTTCAGTGTGTAGAAAAGAATTACTTTTGGGTCATACAAAGCATGAAAATTGTGAAATAATTGATATTGTTATATAAATTAATGGACGCAATATTCGCCTTAACTTCATTAATGAATAAATCGTCAAAGTTCGAAACCTCACCACCAGCACGAATGGTTTGGAAAATTTTAAGTTCTGCGGGTAACACCGAGAAATCGATATCACAATGGTAGTTCTTCAATTTGTGCATTTCCATTTCTTAAATGTGATCGTTTTCAGTAACAACTGCTCGATCAAAGAAAAGAACTTTAAACTTTGTTGTTCAAATCTTTCTTTGACAGCCATAACACAGGTGTCGATTGCTTCAAAATAATTTAGATTTTAATGATCCTCAGCTGTTGTTGAACTGAATGCTTCTGTATCCCGAGAAGCCTCGCGCCACCTCCATTATTTGTCTCCATTTTTAAAATACTTCACGCTGCATCTTGAAATTATTTTTCATTTGTTGCGGCTATTTTAATATAAAAATAAATTTTCCGGGATAAAGGTGGGGGCTCCAATCCGCACTCTGTTGCAGAGTCTCAAAAACCGAAAATACACATTTTTCAATTTTAATCAGGAAAAACCGTATTCAGTATAAATGTAAGATTTTTTTAATGAAAATTCAATACATGACAAGTATATTAATGCACAGTCAAATAAAACTAAAGCAGCTCCTTTATTAGGTTTTTGATTTTCAAATGTAATTTGGACTCTCTTTGTTGATAAATATGCCCCCACCTTTATGGTGCAACGATGTCTCGCAATCGGTTCACATGCATATTGAAAAATTATCGTGAGACGATGACACGACCAATGATAACAGGTGGAAACCTGACCGGCTCGCAGCAACTCGTGAAGATTTTCAATTCAATAAACAATGTATGGGTGTGATGATCCTAAGTGATTATCTGTCAATAGATGAGATTCTTTATCCCATGCGTACCCAAGTGGGGTTTAAACAATACAACTTCGAATAACTGCGAAAGAAGGTATATTATAATAAGCGATAAACGATGTCAGATTTCTATACCGTTATTTTGCAACTCCATACAGTGCAAAGCCTGTTGAACAATAAGGCGACTATTTCGTTGAGGTTGAGAAAGGATATCACAAGCATTGGTACCTTGCAAAAAAATGTTAGACTCCTTTCGAAATCAAAGATATGAAAAACCGTGATCCGTTGTCGATTGAAATATATTGGGAGGAAGGTTGACCACTAGTAATAATGTCGTATCTTGTCAAAACTGCAACGGGGAAGAAGAAGTTTATGGCTCTAACAACCTTCAATCCTCTGCTTGGTACCACAATTGATGATAAAAGGGAGAAACTGGCAGTTTAAACTTTATATGATTTCACGATGGGAGGAACTGACGCAGTGGACCAGCGAATGGGAATTTATTCATGTAAGTCAAGAAGATGGCAATTCGTAGCTTTCAGTTATATAATGGACATGAGACGTGTGAATTCATCCACGATTACCTAAATAAAGGAGAAAGTCCACTCAAGCAAAATTCAAAATGGTATCGATCTCGTAATGCAAATGTTTACACCCCATCATCCAACGACGTGTCAAGAAAGGTTGAAACCAACCATTCAACGCAAGATTGTGCTAGACCTTAGTTAGTGATCATCTCCCAATCCTGGAAGCGGCAAAATGTTTTAGGGCCGTCCATGAGTGGTAAGCGTGGTCGATGCTATAAGTGCCTTGAGACGTCTGGTGGTAAATGTAAACACAATCTCCACATTAAATCTATCAAATCCTTGTGTTAGAAATGTTGAAAATATGTTTGCAGAATGCATACTGTGCAAAAATCTATAGAATTTTGAGACAAGATATTCATTTGTTGAATATGCATTTTTTATGCTCATTTTACCTGTCAGAAGTTAAGGTCCTATGCCTAGGATATAATCCATATAATCAGTCTTCAATACTTTTCTTCCAACGCCATGTAGATATAAAAACCATAAAAAAGAAAAGAAAAAAAAAAAGAAATGAAAAGTGGTCTCGGTAACAATCATGTTGAATGTGCATTTGTGAACTTTTTATTGTATTTATCTGCCTAAGTAGTGTCAAGTTAACTTCTTACCAAATTCCAGCTAAATCTGACAACCAGTTCAGAATTTATGGATGGTGCCCTCATTCATCACGCCACGGTTTTAATACACCCAAAAGTCACAGTATGAATAAGGTTAACGGTAAGACTAAGGAGTGACCAATACAGTGAGCCATGGTTACTTTTGGTTAAAGTCACTGGATTTGGGTGGCAACACCTGAACTGTTGCCCACCATTTTTTTTGCTCTATCGTATGTCTGACACCTGCAATTCTGCAGTGACAAATTTAGGCGCAGCAAAATATCTTTAATGGCTTGGACAATAGTATCATATCAAATATTATTGAGTTGATAAAACCAAAAAATTCTTCCTGAAATTCAAAGTGATTTGATACTCTTCTCAAATAAAGAAATAGCTGCTCTTTGTTAATAATATCAGTTTATTCATCATACTCATTATTAATTCTATTTTTTATTTCAGTTAACTTCTCACAAAGAACATTTCTGGCACTCAAATCCAAAGTTAATTTAGGATGTTCAAAATTCAAAATCAAAATAAAAATTTTTTAACTTTGGTTTAATCTGTTTTTGTGTGTGATGTATAACGGGACCACAATGGAAATATTGTTGTGACAAACAATTTTTGTGCCTATCCTTGCCACCATTTGTTTTTATGTTAATATTCTTTTATTATTATTATTATTTTTTTTTTTCTATTGTCTTGTAATTTTTATAGCTAATGTATATTTGTTTTGTGGCAGAATAAATACTTACTTACTTATGTCATTATGAGTATATGTTCGGTCAAGTAAAGATATGATGGTAGGATCTTTGCTGCCGAGTAGCATGAGCTGTTGGGTGAAGTTATCGTTAATAGCATTAACTTCAACAGCAATTCTTTGTCTTGCCAGAAATTTTAGGCATATTGTTCCAAGCAACTGTTTGCGTTCTTTTCAAGAATATTCATTGTTTATCATCTCTAAAACGTCTCCAAAATTTGATATTACTGTCACCATGGCAGCAGCTGCCATGTGACAGTTTGATTTCCGAAGATTTTCGAAACACTTTTGAGCCTTTTTTCCAAGACCTAAAACAACGCTTACGTATGCCTCCTGGTTTTGTTGGTTCGAAAAGTTTTATTTCTTGCTTTAGTTCAAAGAGTAGAAACAAAATACTCAGTCGCTCCTATGTAGAAAAACAAATCGTTTGTTTTTTTAACTCCGCTGGAAAAATTTAACGACACTTATAATTAGGTCAAAAGTATCTGCAATCTGATAGGATAATCAGCAGAGTATTTCCCGTTTAACAGTGCAAATACAATATAGATAAAGTGCGCATAAAACCAAAAAATTCATAAAAGTGCTTTGTTTACCTGTTCGCGGTACTTGAATTTGCTATCAAAAAGAAGTTCCAGTGATGCTAACTTAACTTGCATTATTTCAAAAACCGCTTTTTACTTAATGATTCGTATAAAAGTGGTGTTAAAACATCAATAACCAATTCTTATAATTCAAATGTTTTGACTTCAATGTTTATTTTGAAACGTTCAAAATAAATTCGTCTTAAGGCTCTTGAAATATTTAGCAAGAATAAAAAAAATTCCAAAAATATTTGCCACGTTTCATCTTGTATCGTAATGTAACCATGTGATTGTATCAAACTTTTGGTGCTGACAGGATCCATTTCTTCCTCCTATCTACCTGTGAGGAAAGATAAGGTGTTCCATATGGATATATATAACGTTCAGAAACGTTTACTCAACCTTGTTGATCCTGATCTTGGGTGGAAACTTCAATCACTTTCCCATAATAATAAAGTTACGTCAATGTCATTGTTCTTTAACTAATTCCATAGACACATTTCTGAGAATTAAAGCTTTATCAAGGACCACAAAGTTTTTATATGCTACTCATCATTTAACGGCAGAGAACCCTAAATTTCATAAAAACTTTAATTGATCAAGTTTCTTCCCACTTACTGTTTGCATGCGAGATTCCCTGACTTATGATTGCTTTTCCTTCGGATTATGATCTCCATTCCTTTAATTCTAATGTTAATAAATATATTTCTTAGTTTATGTAAGACCTGCTTTATCTTTTTATCATGTTTTACCTTTCTGCATAGCTTTTCAGGAAGCGACTGATTAAAAAAAAGAAAAGAAAGGGTTTTTTAATCTACTTAGATAGAAGAAAGTATGAAAAAGTAAAGTATGGTAGCCAGATCATTTTAGCTCAAACGTCTCTGCTAATGTACATTAACTTCACCTCCAATTTATTTTCCCGAGAATAAAATGTTTTAAGCAGTTTGAATCAATAAAATTCAATAACGATTCATATTTGGCAACAGAAATGTTAAAGAACTGATTATCGTAGAAAAAATCATCATAAAGGCAAAATATCTTACAACTACATCTTTTTGAAATATTAAATATTGCTCTACATTACGCTATATCTAACCTTATTGCGAAAGCAAAAAAGTGAGTGTAGTGAATGATTGAACAGTAGAGGGTAATTCAATCGAAACAAGATTTCCTCGCCTCCCGATTTCTTTGTTAATAATATTTGCAAAGTAGAGAATAATTCAATCGAAACAAATATTACCAAATCAAAACCAAATAAAAATTTAATTTCAATAAACTGTCGAAAGAAAATTTATTTATTTAAACGTTACAAAAGAATCATTAATATTCCATTCAAATGCTCTTAAACATCTATTGTTCTAATATTCAATTTTGTGTCTTTAAACAGAGCTGAGTTTTTTATGAACAAGTAAGTTTAAAACGTTGCATTATTTTAAATTGAAATAATTTTTGATTAAAAATAATATTTTTTATTTAATTTTGTTGTATATTAATAATTATATATATATATTATTAATCATTAACATTCCAATAAAATGCTCTTAAAAAATTGATTCCTTCAAACAAATACGTTCTGTTGATATTTATCATGATTCAAATGGTTAAAAAATAATCTTAACAAAGTTTATCCTTAAAATTTTTCAACAATTATTTATGGACCATTAAATCATTTCTAATTAATTTTTATTGGTAAGAACTTCTACAATCATTGTCAAAATATTATGAGACTTATGCGCCATTAAGACATCTTATTAATTGAAAAAATACAAAAAGCAGTTAAAAATATG